>REGO01000372.1:1651276-1702370 GCA_010120015.1 Rhombomys opimus | reverse complement strand
TTTTTTTTTTTTTTTTGGAAGGGAGATTTTTGATGACAGCTTCTATTGCCTTGGGAGATATAAGGATTATTTAATCTATTTACCTGATCTTGATTTAATTTTGGTAAATAAAAACTCTCAAGAAATTGTCCATTTCATTTATATTTTCAAATTTTGTGGCATATAGGCTTTTGTAGTAAGACCTAATGATTGTTTAGATTTCCTCAGTGTCTATAGTTATGTCCCCCTTTTCATTTCTGAGTTTGCTGATTTGGACAGTTTCTCTCTTCCTTTTAGTCAGTGTGGCTAAGGTTTTTTCTATCTTGTTGATTTTCTCAAAGAACTAAGTCTTGGTTTCATTGATTTTTTAAATTGTTTTCTTTTTTCTAATTTATTGATTTTTACTCCTGACTATGATTATTTCCAGCCTTCTACTTCTCTTGGAGTGTCTGCTTCTTTTTTTTCTAGGGATTTCAGGTGAGCCATTAATTTGCTTATATGAGATATCTCAAATTTCTTTCTTAAAAGTCACTTAGTGCTATGAATTTTCCTCTTAACATTGCTATTAAAGCAGTGTCCCATAAGTTTGGGTATATTGTGCCTTCATTTTCATTGAATTGTAGAAAGTCTTTAATTTCCTTTTTTATGTCTTCCCTTATCCAGCTATCATTGAGCAGCAAGTTGTTTATTTTCCATGTGTGTGTAGGCTTTTTGCTATTTTTGTTTTTGTTTAGGTCCAGCTTTAGTCCATGATGGTCAGATAGGATACAAGAGATTATTTAAATCTTCTTGTATCTGTTGAGGCTTGCTTTGTGACCAAGTATATGACCTATTTTCGAGAAGGTTCCATGAGGTGCTGAAAAGATGGTATACTCTTTTGAGTTTGGGTGAAAAGTTCTGTAGACATCTATTAGGTCCATTTGATTTAGGACCACTGTAAGGGCCTTTATTTCCCTATTTAGCTGCTGTCTAGATGATCTGTCCCTTGGTGAGAGTGGAGTGTTGAATCTCCCATTATTAAGGTGTTGGGATTGATGTGCGATTTCAGTTTTAATAATGTTTAATTTACAAATGTTGGTGCTCTTGTGTTGGAGGCATAGATGCTTAGAATTATGATGTCCTCATGGTGGATTTTTCCTTTGATGAGAATGAAATGTCCCTCCTCATCTTTTTTTATTAATTTTGGTTGAAAGTCTATCTTATTAGATATTAGGATAGCTATTCCAGGTGGTTTTCTGGGTCCATTTGCTTGAAAATCATTTTTCCAGTCCTTTACTCTGAGGTAGTGTTTATCTTTGTTGTAGAGGTGTGTTTTTTGGATGCAGCAGAATGTTGAATCCTGTTTCTGCAACAATTCTATTATTCTGTGTCTTTTATTGGAGAGTTGAGGCTATTGATGTTAATAAATAATAGTTACCAATGAATGTTAGTTACTTTTATTCTGCAGTTGTTGGTGTTACTGTGTTTCTTTGCTTTTTTTGTGAAGTTATATATTTACTATGTTTTCTTGAGTGTAATTGTTTTCATTGGATTGGAATTTTTCTTCTAGTATCTTCTGTAGGGCTGGGCTGCTCTGGAGAAATTATTTAAGTTTGGTTTTGTCATGGAATATTTTGTTTTCTCCATCCATGTTGATTTAAAGCTTTGCAAAATATAGTATTCTGGGTTGGCATCTGTGTTCTCTTAAAGTCTGCATGACACCTGCCCGAGATCATCTGGCTTTCATAGTTTCTGGACAGAAGTCTGATGTGCTTCTGATAGGTCTACCTTTATATGTTACTTGGCTTTTTCCCCTTGCTGCTTTTAATATTTTTTTTCTTTTTTTAAATGTAGATTTAGTGTTTTGACCATGACATGACATGACGAGTTTCTTTTATGGTCTAGTCTATCTGTTGTTCTCTAGGCCTCTTGTATGTTTATGGACATCTCTTTCTTTAAGTTGGGAAAATTTTCTTTTATAATTTTCTTGAAAATATTTTCTGGACCTTTGACCCTTGAATCTTCTTTTTCATCTATTCCTATTATTCTTAGATTTCATTTTTTCATGGCTTCTTTGATTGTTTCCTTGGATGTTTTTTTTTGGGGGGGACTTTTCTGATCTTTACTTTTTCTTTGAGAGAAGTATCAATTTCTGCAAGTGTATCTTCAGCACAAGAGATTCTCTCTTTCATCTTTTGTATTCTATTGTTGATGTTTACCTTTGTTGTTCCTGATCTTTTCTCTAAGTTCTCCAGCTCCAGGGTTTTCTCTGTGTGTTTGTTCTTTTTTTTTTTTTTTTATTCTAATTCTGTTTTCATGTCTGGGAACATTTCCTTCATCAGTTTGAATGTGGATTCCTTTCTTTCTTTGATGGCTTCTATTATTTTGTTTGTTTTCTCTCTATATGACACTAATTGTGTCTTTACTTGTGCCTCTATTTGTTTGGTTGTATTTGCCTGTATTTCTTTGAGAGCTTTATTTGTTTCCTGTTTATTTACCTCCAGTTGTGCGGCTATTTCTTTGAGAGATTTGTTCATTTCCTCATATGTGACTCTAATAACTGAATATGCATAGGTTTAAAATCATTTTCCAGTGTTTCCAATGAATTGGAATATTCATTGATTTTGGGGGTTGCTGGTGAAGCCATGATGTCCTGATTTTTGTTAGGTGTGTTATTACACTGTCCTCTGACCATATGCTTATCTATAACCTTCACTATTTGTTCCTGGAGACTGAATTTCAGACTGGGTCTGTCTTTCTCTGGTGTCTGGAGTATTTTTTCAGGAAGACCAGAGGTCCGCTGGTCTGAAAGTGTTTGTTGGTATTTTAGCTGTACTTAAGGGAGTAAAGTTCACAGGTGCAGATGCACAAGTGTAGGCGAGAAAGTGTGTGCTGTGTGAAAGTGTGTCTTGAAGAACAAGGTGCTAGAGGTGCTATATATGCTTGGGTTGTGGGGCAAGCACAGATGGTGCGAATGTTAGCACTGTTTGTAGGCACAATGCAAATGTGCAGATACAGAGCAGGGAGTTCTGTGTTAGGAGATGGTGGTGATAGAGGGTGGAGGCTC
The DNA here is from genome assembly GCA_010120015.1 of Rhombomys opimus. Lineage (NCBI taxonomy): Eukaryota > Metazoa > Chordata > Mammalia > Rodentia > Muridae > Rhombomys > Rhombomys opimus. Next base: position 1,699,345 of record REGO01000372.1, on the reverse strand, counting down.
ATCAAGCGGAAGTGCAGGGGGATCGAATGTTCACCACTCTCAGTCCCTGGAGAAGTCCACAGATGACCTGGGTCCAAATGTTCTCAGCTCACGGCCTGTCTCTTCTTACTCAGGATGCCTCAATGTTGATGTTCTGGCTTCAGCTGTACCTGCATTCACTAATTTCAGAGTTTCAGATCCTCTGCCTCTCAGATATGGGACATGCTGGTTGCCGCCATCTTGGATAGCCATTACTAGCTATTTTGATAGCCAAAAAGTAAGAAATTTTGATAATTACTTCCATGATTGTTAGTTAATGAATAGCAGCATAGCTATTTATGACTGTTTAATATATATTTTAAGTGGAGAAGAGCCTTGACCTCATTGACACAGGAGAAAATTTCCTGAACAGAATACCAATCACACAGGCTTTACGATCCAAAATCAATAAATTGGACCTCAGGAATCTGAAAAGCTTCTGTAAAGCAAAGGACACTTTTATGGGAACAAAACAATAGCTTACAGACTGGGAAAGGATCTTCACCAACCATTTATTTGGCAGAGTTCTAATATCCAGAACATATAAAAAATTTAAGAAGTTAAATACAATGAAACCAATCCAATTAAAAAATGGGGTACAAAACTATACAACAATTTCTCAACTGAGGAATATGGAATGTCAGAGAAACACTTATAGAAATGTTCAATGTCCTTAGTCATCAGGGAAATGCAAATAAAAACAACACTGAGTTTTCACCTTATACCCATCAGAATGTCTAAGATCAAAAATTCAACTGACAATGCATGCTGGAGAGGATGTGGAAAAAGTGGAACCCTCCTCCACTGCTGGTGGGAATGTAAACTTATACATCCACTTTGGAAATCAATATGGTACTATCTCAGACAACTAGGAATAGCGCTTCCTCCAGATCCACTTATACCATTCCTAGGCATATATCCAAAAGCTCAAGTATACAACAAGGCCATCTGCTCAACAATGTTTGTAGCAGCTTTATTTGTAATAGCCAGAAGCTAGAAACAGCCCAGAAGCCCTTCAGTTGAGGAATGGATACAGAAATTGTGGTATATCTACACAATGGATTATTACTCAGCAATAAAAAACAAGGATATCATGAAATTTGCAGGTAAATAGTGGGAACTGGAAACGATCACCCTAAGTGAGGCATCCCAGAAGCAGAAAGACACAAAGGGTATATACTCATTCATAAGTGGATACTAGACATATAATATAGGATAAACCTACTAAAATCTGTACAAGTAAAGAAGCTAATCAGGAAGGAGGACTCTGGCTAAGATGCTCAATCCCCATTCACAAAGGCAAAGAGGATGGATATTGGAGGAGAGAGAAAACAGGGAACAGGACAAGAGCCACCACAGAGGGCCTCTGAAAGGCTCTATACTGCAGGGTATTGAGGCAGAAGCTGAGACTCATAGCTATACTTTGGGCAGAATGCAGGGAATCTTATGAAAGAAGTGGGAGATAGTAACACCTGGAGAGGACTGGAAAAAGTCTGAGCACAGGGGTCTTTTCTGAAACGGATTCTCCAGCCAAGGACTACTCATGGAGATGATGTGGAACCCCTGCATGGAGGTACCCCATGGCAGTTCAGTGTTCAAGTGGCCTCCAGAGTAATGGGGACAGGGACTGTCTCTGACAGGAAGTGATTGGCTTGCTCTTTGAACACCTCCCCCTGAGTGGGGAAAGCCTTACCAGGCCACAGCAGAAGATAATGCAGCCACTCCTCATGAGACCTGATAGACTAGGATCAGAGAGAGGGGGAGGAGGACCTTCCTTATCAGTAGAATGGGAGAGAGACAGGGGTGGGGAAGAAGGAGGGTGGGATTGGGAGGAGAGGAAGGAAGGAAGTACAGGGGGGATATAAAGTGAATAAACTTTAATTAATAAAACTAAAAATAATAAAAAAGAAATGCTCAGCGTCAATATTCATCTGAGAAATGCAAATCAAAACAACCCCAAGATCCCACCTACACCCATCAGAATGGCTAAGATCAAAAACTCAGGAGATGATGCATTCTGGAGAGGTTGTGGAGAAAGGGGAACCCTCCTCCATTGCTGGTGGGTATGTAACCATATACAACCACTTTCGAAATCAATCTGGTGCTTTCTCAGAAAATTAGGTATAGTGCTACTTCAAGATCCAGCTATACCACTCCTGGGCATATATCCTAAAGCTGCTCAAATATACAAGAAAGATATTTGCTCAGCTATGTTTACAGCAGCTTTATTCATAATAGCCAGAATCTGGAAATACTCTAGATGTCCCTCAACTGAAGAATGGATACAGAAATTGTGGTATATTTACACAATGGAAAACTACTTAACAATTGAAAACAAAGAAATCTCGAAATTTGCAAACAAATAAATGGAACTCAAAAAGATCATTCTGAATGAGGTAATCCAGAAGCAGAAAGACACATATTGTATATATTCACTGAAAAGTTGCTATGAACCACATATATCACATAAACATGCCAAAATATATAAACCTAAAGAAGCTATAGTCCTAAGCTTCAAGGATTACCCTAAGCACGAGGTTGAAACCTCATACAGAAGGGAAAACAGGATGGATTTTGGAAGTAGGAGTAGACAATTAACAGGACAGTAGCCTTCCACAGTGGTCTCTAAAAAACTCTACCCATCAGAGTGTTGAAGGAGATGCTGAGACTCATAGCCAAACTTTGGGCAGAGAAGGGGAGATAGAAGATCTGGAGAGGACAGGAACTGCACAAGGAGAAAAACAGAGAAAAAAAAAAATCCTGGGCCCAGGGCCGCCCGAAGCGACTGATACTCCAACTAAGTACCATACATGGAGAACACCTAGACCCCCTGTTCAGATGAAGCCCACAGGCTGTTCAGTTTCTAAGTGGATTCCCTAGTAAGGAGCACAGTGGTTGTCTCTGACATGAACTCAATGGCAGAGATCTTTGATCACCTCCTCCTGGGTGGGTACAGCTTTGCCAGGCCACACAGGAAGATGATGCAGCCAGCTTTGATGAGAACTGACAAGATAGGGTCAGATAGAAGGAGAAGAGGTCCTCCCCTGTCAGGGGACTTGGGAAAAGGGCATATGGAGAGAAGAGGGAAGGTGGGTGGGACAGGGAGGAGATGAGGTAGTGGGAGGCTACATTTCTAAGAGAGACATTTTCACAACAAACTTCCTGTTCCTTTGGCTCTTACAATATTTCTACTCCCTCTTCAACTATCCATCCTCAGAGTTAAATGCAAAAGTTGTAATTATAGATGGGTCAGTTTATGTTGAGTTCCATGTAGTGACTTATTCTCTTCATTTTTATATGTTACATATTTATTTAATAATATTCGTCTTTTCATAAAGATATATATTTAGTGATGGGTAAAGCATCAATTGTTTATCTGTAATATAAAGAAAAAATGTCGATGTCTCCCACCTTAAACAGTCTGCATGGCACTCTCCAGTACTGTGAAAACCAGAGAGCAGGAGAGAAAACTTCTATTTAGAGGGGTGCCAATGTCATTTTTTTAATGTTCTTTGATAAGTGCATGTGATCTTTTAGCTAATTTGGCCTTAAATCAAGTCGTGGTGGGGAAACAATAGCAAAGGGAATGACATACTACTTGTGGATCTCCTGAACACTTCTGATAAACAATCCATGGGGAAGTATCCCACGGCTGGTATTGGATTTGTTATTTGCCAAAATACAGGAGAAGCATAATCTCATATGTAGTGTAACTGCAATTAAAATATTTCAAAAATATGTGTGTGTACATGCATTTGTGTGTTTGTATGTATGTATGCTTTAGTTGTTTTCCATATGGGTTCTTCAAACATAGCGAATATTATTTATCACCTTTTCCCCCCATATTTACCAATACCTTCACTGTTTAAACTTTCCTTTCCATGATTCTTCTTCTATGAAGAGAGCTTTTATGAGAACTTTGAGAAGTTTTCCCTGTCCCTTATAACCCTGTAATGACAGGGGGTAGATGAAATTTTCTCAAGGATATTTTGAGAAGTAACTTGGCTAATTGGGCAGAAAGAACATGAGCTAGTCATTAAAATGATCTATAAATAAATTTGAGTGGGTTAGATTCATTGGGGATAGAAAGGACATTCAAGAAAGCGGCAAAGAAAGCTTAAAAGAACAATCAGCAGGATACATGAAGAGAGTTGAGTGCAGGCTCATAGGCAAAGAGAGCAGACAGGGTGGTGCAGAAGTTTAGATATTATGTTGCTGAATTAGAATACTGATGTGCTTTCTAGCAGTGCTCTATTGGTGATCAATGTAAATATCAAGTGGAAGCCTCCAGTAATCAATTCAAACTGCATTTTACCCTGCAGCTATGCTACATTCAAATATTAGAGTTGAGGATAGGTGCCATGAGGATCTTTTAGGTCTGTGACAGCTTTAAAAGACACAGTTAATAATTTGAAATATATAGAAAATAAATAAAATGTTTCATAGGAAATTTTTTTAGCATATAGACTACCTGCTCTGTTTTAGAGTTTATTTTCAGAGTAACACAAGTTTGTAGTTTATGATTGGAATTTTAAAAATGTATTCCATAAAGCCAAAGATTATTCACTCTATAAAAGTATAATTATTTATAGTTTTTTTATCATTTTTCCAGAAAAACAAATGTACACTCACACACAATAAAGAACAATATTTAATATTTATTTTCTATCTAACTATTAAATATTTAATCTGGAAATCTCAAGTATCTGAAAATAGCAAAACAAGAATCCTGAAAAGAATATCATTGTATTCTCATCTGTGGTTATTTCTAAAGCTCAGGACTCATTACATTACCTATGCAATGAATTAATTACCACTGATCTACCAAAGTGCCATCTGTGGCCAGAATTGGTAGAACTGAAAATACTCTGTGCTGGAGCTGAGATAAGAAACACCTTAAAGAAGCCAATATAACCAGTAATTGGAAACAACCTAGATGTCTCTCAATAGAGGAATGGATAAAGAAAATGTGGTACACTTACACAATGTAGTATTACTCGGCTAATTAAAAAAGTACATCATGTTCCCTGGTAGAATTTTTGGGGTCACTCATGTATACTATTATATAATCTGCAAACAGTGAAACTTTGACTTCTTCCTTTCCTAACCGAATCCCCTTGATCTCCTTTAATTGTCTCATTGCTCTAGCCAGAACACATATTTACATAGGAGAAGAAGAGGAAGGGTGGGATTGGGAGGGGATTGAGAGGGCTACAGCTGGAATACTAAGTGAATAAAATGTAATTTATAAAAATAAAATTAAAAATTAAAAAAGTATATCATGAAATTTGTAAACAAATAGAAAAAAAATCATGCTGATTGAGGTATCCCAGACCCAGAAATACAAATATGGTATATATTCACTTATATGTGGATATTAGCTGTTAAGTCAATGACAATTAACCTGCAACCTATAGACAATAGGTATAGTAAGGGACTAGATACAGATAGTTCTGCTTAGGAGATGGTCATAGATGAATGGGATGAGTTGAGATGAGAAGATCAAGAGTGGATGGGTAGGGGAGGAGCAGCTGATGTAAGCGAGGGGTGGCTGAGAGAGACAGCCTAAATTAAATGCCATTTGAGGAGTTATATGGGAACCTAGTGTAATAATATTTTCCTAAAATATTTACATATATGAAGGTGATCTTTATGAAATCCCCAAATAATGTGGGAACCAGAGCTTCAAGTGGCCATTTCTTGTCACTAAATGAAGCTTCAAGTACTTGGATTGGGTTATATCTAATTGAGTTGTTGGTAAAGAAGGCCCCATGGTAATCCCCAAATAGCCCATGATGTTGTCAAGACTACAGATTACTACCCACAAACTGACTGCAAGGTCACATTGCTAAAGGCAACACCTACACATGTAATGTGGAGATCTATTGAGCTGGTGCCTATGAAGAGCCTTTACCATTTTGTTCCAGTGTCTTTGATACAGGAAGGTATTCTGAGAAATGTCAAAAGAGAAACATAAAAATCAAACCAAAACAAACAAATGAAAACAGTCACAAACAATCTGGTCTACAATGGTGTACTGCCTGCAAGATATGCTAGGGCAATGATGTCACAAAGCTTGTCAGAGTAACCAACCAATAAATTTTCTGACTTACAGACACTCTAGGAGATGAAATCTACACTAAACACTAAGTGGGTGATGAAGAACCAGAGATTAAATATCTCAGGAACCTGGCAAACAAACAAATGGTGATAGAATGACTCCTTTAAAAAAATATTTATTTTATGTATATGAATACTCTGCTTTTATGCGAAGAAGAAGGCATCTGATCCCATTACATGTTCTTGTGAACCAAGATGTGGTTTCTGAAAATTGAACTCAGAACCTCTGTAAGGGCAGCCAGTGCTCTTAACCACTGAGCCATTTCTCTAGACCCATATAATTGTTGCTGTTTTCTTTTATGAGACAGGGTTTCCCTGTGTGGCTGCTCCAGAACTCACTCTGTAGACCAGAGATATGCCTGCCTCTGTCTCCCAAGTGCTATGATTAAAGGCTTCCTCCACCACCACTCAACTGATAAAATGGCTCCTACTGTCAACTGCTATACATACAGATCAGTGACTTGCTCTGTCTCCATCACAGAAGCTTCTTCATGAAATAAATGGGAAAAAATGAAGGAAGAGTCAGATATCATGCAATGTGAGACCTGGAATACTAAACCATAAGTGGGACATCTCTCTCAAATTCCTGCATTCAGGGATCAGGGAACCCCAAATTATTGGAGGAGGAAAAGGCTTATAAGCCAGAGGGAATAGGGATACCAAGAATATAAGACTCTCTAAATTAACAAATTAAAGCTCATATGAACTTAAAATGACTGCAGTTGCATGATCAGGATGAGCACAGGTCAGCACCAGGTTGTCTGGGAATATAAACTGGCTTCCAGTTTAGTGTTTTTTATGGCACTCCTGAGTGCCTGATAAAGTGGATCTCTGATGCTTTTGCCTTCTCTTGAGCTCTTTTTTTTTCTGTTTGTCTTGTCTAACAGTGATGTGATATTTTTTATTTTATTTTGTTAATTTTATTGTTATTTCTTAGAAGCATGTTCTTCTCTTTTATTTACTTATTTATTTATTTTACATTTTAAATTATATTTTTATTTTTTATATTAGTTACAGTTTATTCAATTTGTATCCCAGCTGTAGGCTTCTCCCTCATTCCCTCCCAATCCCACCCTCCCTCCCTCATCTCCCCCCGGCCCCTCTTTAAGTACACTGATGGGAGAGGTCCTCCTCCCCTTCCAGCTGATCCTAGGTTATCAGATCTCTTCAGGACTGGCTGCAATGTCCTCCTCTGTGGCCTAGAAAGGCTGCTCCTCCCCCTGGGGGGGGGTGTCAAAGAGCCAGCCAATCGTTTCCTGCACCATGGGGATATCTCTACTGAAAATTCCTGTCTCTGATAGTGTGGTGTTCATGGTTCAGTCTGGGACCATCACCAGAGACACTGGTGCATAGTTCTGGCCTGGGGCTGGCGGCCCAGCGTCTGGCAGAACCGGGATCTCTTCCTCGGTTTAGCCAGGTGAGTTAAAAGCTGATTGAATCCCCCACGGTGGGGTATCCTCTCACCTGGGAAACACAATCACTGTGTTTTATGGCCGCGAGTTCTGATTGCTGGTCACTGTGCTGATCCTGCTGTGCGGCTGGTCAGAATGAGAGTCCTCCCGGTGCCGCCATCTTGCCCCGCCCCCGAAAGCTGAGTAATAAATAAATCTTAAAAAAAGAAAAATTTGTTAAAAATGTATTTGTTAGCATTAGTATTTATTAGGAAAAGTGGGGCAAGAGCGACTTCTCAGTTGTTGGCACTACTTGCTCCTTTTGCCAAGGACTGGGTTCAGTTCCCACTACTCACATGGTAGCTCTCAAACACCCATAACTCCCTTTCTTTTCTATTTTGATATCAGAGAAGCACATGATACAGATACAAATGCTGGCAAAACATTCATACTCATAAAGTACAATAAATAAATATTTAAAATAAAAAGTAAAAATAGGTTTTTCTTCTATGGTGTTCAAAAATTGTTAGTCTATACCTCTTTAGGTTTTGTTTTTTTATATTTGTGATGATTATATAAATATATGATTTATCCCTTCACTTTCCTTATTCCACACCCTACCATATAGCTTTCCCACCATCAAAGGTATTGTCTCTGTTTTCACTAATTGTTATTGCATGCATATATGTAATGTATACATGTATATGCATCTTAAATATAAAATGTTCATCTATACAGTGTTACTTTTATGCATGTTTTCAGTATTGACAGTTTTGTACTGGACAACATAATTGGTGTACTCTCCCTGTGGAAAAGTAGCTCTCAATGAGAGCACTGTCAGCATGAATGCAAAAACTCATTTACAGACTATATTATATCTAATATGTAATTATAGGAAGATAATATGATTTCCTACTACTTCATGAATCATTAATCTTTTAAGTTCTTTCTGTGTTTATCTTTACCCACCCCAATTAATGTTTCTCCTCTATTTTCCCCTTAAAATTTCTATAAATTGCATTTCTCTTCTCTACCAGTTCTAGCCCCTGCCACCTCTCCTCCCACTACCATCCCCCCTTTCTCTTCCTCCTTTATTCCTCTCCCATAGTCCACTGATGGAGGAAGTCCTCCTCCCCTACTCTCTGACCCTAGCCTATCAGATCCCATCAGGACTGCCTGTATCCTCTTTCTCTGTGGGCTAGCTAGGTTACCCCACCAGGGAGAAGTGATTAAGGAGCAGTCAACCAAGTTCATGTCAGAGACTGCCTCTTCTCTTACTAGGGGACCCACATATGGAGACTGAGCTGTCCATGGGCTACATCTGGAAAGGGGGGTGTATGTTCTCTCTATACATGGTCTTTGGTTAATATAACAGTCTCTGTAGTCTCCTCCCACCCAGGGCTCAGCTTTTTTGGAGTTGTTGATCTCCTGTGGGGCTCCTATCTCTTCTGGGTTTTTCTATCTCTGTCTTCTTCCATAAGACTCCCTATGTTCTGTCCAAAATTTGGCTGTGAGCCTCAGCATCTCCTTTGATACCCTGATGGGTGGAGTCTTTGAGAGGATATCTGAGGTAGGCTCCCATCCTCTTCTCTCTTCTACTGCTTCCAGTGTCTATCCAGTTTTTCCTTCTGAATGAGAATTCAGCATCTTCCCTATGGTCCTCCTTGTTGTTTACCTTTATTAGGTCTGTAGATTTTGGTATGTTTATCTGATATTATATGGCTAATATCCACTTATAAGTGAGTATATACCAGGTATGTCTTTCTGCTTCTGGTTAACTCACTCAGGATGATCTTTTCTAGTTTCCAACATTTGCCTTCAAATTTCGTGATTTCCTTGTCGTTAATAGCTGAATAGTAATCCATTGTGGAAATGTACCATAATTTCTGTATCCATTCATTTGTTGAGGGACAACTAGGTAGGTTCCAGATTATGGCTATTATGAATAAAGCTGCTAGAAAAATAGCTGAGCAAATGTCCTTGTTATATGGTGGAGCATCTTTTGGATATATGCCCAAGAGTGGTATAGCTGGGTCTTGTGATAGCACTATTCCAAGTTTTCTAAGAAAGCCCCAGATTGATTTACAAAATGGTTGTACAAGTTTACACTCCCAATTCTTTAAGTGTTTCTGTGCTGTTCAATAGTCTTCTGTTGAGAATTCTGTTTAACTTTGTACCTCATTTTTAATTGGATTGTTTGGTTTGTTGGTGTTTATTTTTATTTTGTTTTGAGTTCTTCATATATTCCAGATTTTATCCCTCTGTCAGGTGTAGGATTGGTCTATAGGTTGTGGTTTTGTTCTTATGATAGTGTCTTTTGCTTTACAAAAGCATTTCAGTTTCATGAAGTCTCATTTTTTGATTGTTCATTTTTGAACCTGTACTATTGGTATTCTGTTCTGGAAGTTGCTTCCTGTGCCAGTGATGTCAAGGCTCTAACCCACTTTTTCTTCTAACAGGTTTAGTGTGGCTGGTTTTAGATTGAGGTTTTTGACATACTTGGACTTTACTTTTGTGTAGGGTGATAAGTTTGTAACTATTTATATTTTTATACATGTAGACATCTAGTTAGACCAGCACCATTTATTGAAGATGCTACCTTTTTTTCCATTGTATGGTTTTGGCTTCTTTGTCAAAAATCAAGTATCCACAGATGTGTGCATTTATTTTTAGGTCTTCAATTCAATTACATTGAGACACTAGTGTGTTGATATACCAGTACCATGCAGTTTTTATTACTATTGCTTTATGGTACAGATTGAAATTAGAGATGGAGAAAGTCTAATTTCTTTTTTCATTTCTTTCCCAACCCAGCTGTCATTGAGTAGAGAATTGTTTAGTTTCCATTTCTATATAGGCTTTTGTTATAACTTTTGTTGTTGAGGTCTAGTTTTAGACTATGGCGGTCTGATAAGTGACTATTTCAATCATCTTTCATCTGTTGAGGCTTGCTTTTTTCCCAGACAATATGGTCAATTTCTGAAAAGGTTCCATGAGATGATGAAAAGAAAGTATACATAGTGTTTTGAGTTTGGGTGAAAAGTTCTGTAGATATCTATTAGGTCCATTTGATTTAGGACCTCCGTAAGTGCCATCATTTCACTATTTAACTTCTGTCTAGATGATCTGTCCCTTGGTGGGAGCAGTGTTAACGTTTCCCATTCTTAAGATGTTGGGATTGATAAGTGATTTAAGCTTTATTAATGTTTCATTTACAAATGTAGGTGCTCTTGTATTTGAGGCAAAGATTTCAGATTTGTAATGTACTCCTGTTGGATTTTTCCTTTGATGAGAATGAAATGTCCCTCCTCATCTTTTTTGATTAATTTTGGTTGTAAGTCTATTTTATTAGATATTAGGTTAGAAATCCCAGCTTGTTTTCTGGGTCCATTTGCTTGAAAAACATTTCGAGCCCTTACTCTGAGGAAGTGTTTATCTTTGTTGCAGAGGTTTGTTTCTTGGATGCAGTGGAATGTTGGGTGCTCTTTCAACAACCATTCTGTTAGTCTTTTGTCTTTTTAGCCTTTGTTTTTTGTTTTTTTGTTTTTTGTTTTTTTTTCCATATGAAAGTGAAAATTGTTCTTTCAAGATCTATAAAAATTGTGTTGTTAATTTTATGGGAGTTGGATTGAATCCAAAGATTCATGTTGTAGAATGGCCATTTTGTTTTGGTATGAAAATATTTAATTTTAAATATTATGTAATAGCATCTTCTGTTTAATATATGGCATGAGCCATATGAGTTCATGTTTTGGATTACTTGGTAGAATCAATAGGTCATAACTAAGTTCTCAATGCTTAAAACATTTTTACCTTATTATAAAATCTAACATAGTTAGTTCCAGAACAGCCAGGACAGTCTCAAAACAAAATGAAATCAAAGCAACAACCCCTAAAACTTTAGAATTTTTTTAAACTTCATAATAATTTATAGCTAACTTGAAAAAAATTACTTGTAGTTTGGAAATTTTGTACAATTTGTGTTGATCATGTTCATTACCCCTTACCCAACTCCTTTAATACATATTCCAATTCCTTACTCACCCAACTTTTTGCATCCCTCCACGTTCTCTTTCTTTTTTAAATTTTTATTAATTGCAGTTTATATATTTTGTATCCCACTTGAACCTCCCTCCCTCCTCTGCTCCCAATCCCAGCCTCCCTCCATCTTCCACACTGGGGCCCCTCCCTCAGTCCACTAATAAGGGAGGTACCTCTGATCCTAGTCTATCAGGTCTCATCAGGAGTAGCTGCATTGTCTTCCTCTCTGACCTGGTAAGGTGCTCCCCCCTCAGGAGAGGTGATCAAAGAGCAGGCCAATCAGTTCCTGTCAAAGACAGTCCCTGTCCCCATTACTATGGAACCCACTTGGAAACTGAACTGCCATGGGCTACCTCTGTGCAGGCGTTCCTGGCTATTTCCATGAAAGGTCCTTGGCTGGATTATCAGTCTCAGGAAAGACCCCTGTGCCCAGAATTTTTGGATCTGTTGCTGTCCTTGTGGAGCTCCTGTTCTCTCCAGGTCTTACCATCTCCCACTTCTTCATAAGATTCCCTGCCCAAAGTTTGGTTATGAGTCTCAGCATCTGCCTCAATACCTTGCAGGTAAAGCCTTTCAAGAGGCCCTCTGTGGTAGGCTCCTGGCCTGTTCCCTGTTTTCTCCCTCCGCTGTTGTCCATCGTTTTGAATTTCTGAATTGGTATAGAGCACCTTAGCCAGAGTCCTCCTTCTTGATTAGCTTCCTTAGGTGTACAGATTTTAGGTTGTTTATTCTATGGAAATCAATCTGGTGCTGTCTCAGACAATTAGGAATAGAGCTTCCTCAAGATCCAGCTATACCACTGCTAGTCATATATCCAAAAGACGTTCAAGTATACAACAAAGACATCTCCTCATCCATGTTTGTAGCAGCTTTATTTGTAATAGCCAGAAGATGGAAACAGCCCAAATGCCCCTCATTGAAGAATGGATACAGAAATTGTGGTATATCTACACAATGGACTATTACTCAGCAATAACAAACAAGGATATCATGAAATTTGCAGCTTAATGTTGGGAACAGGAAAAGATCATCCTGAGTGAGGTATCCGAAGAAGCAGAAAAAGACACAGTGCATATATTCACTCATAGACTGGCCATTTTTGCTATGTTAATCCTACCCAACCACGAGCATGAAAGATCTTTTCATCTACTGATCTCTTCTTCAATTTATTTCTTGAGAGACTTGAAATTTTTTCATATAAGTATTTCACTTGCTCAGTTAGAGTTACACCATAATACTTTATGTTATTTGTGGCTAATGTGAAGGGATTGTTTTCCTGATTTCATTCTCAGCCCTTTGCCTTTTTGTTTTTGTTGTTCTTTGTTTGTTTTGTTTTTGTTTTCATTTTTAATTATTTTTTATTAATTGCACTTTATTCACTTTGTATCCCCCCTATAATTCCCTTCCAAACTTGGCCTTCCTCCACTTTCTCCACGCATGTCCCTCCCCAACCCACTGTTAGGGGAGATCTTCTTTTTCTTCTTTCTGATTTTGGTCTGTTAGCTCTCATCAGGAATGGCTGCATTGTCTTCCACTGTGGCCTGGTAAGGCTGCTCCCCCCTCACGGGGAGGTAATCAAATAGCAGGCCAATCAGTTCATGTCAGAGGCAGGCCCTGTTCGCATTACTATGGAACCCACTGGGACACTGAACTGCTATTGGTTATATCTATGCAGGGGTTCTAGGTTATCTCCATGCATGGTACTTGGTTGGAGTATCAGTCTCAGGAAAGAACCCTGTGCTCAGATTTTTTTGGTTCTGTTGCTCTCCTTGTGGAGCTCTTATTCTCTCCAGGTATTACTATTTCCCACTTCTTTCATAAGATTCCCTGCACTCTGCCCAAAGTTTGGCCATAAGTCTCAGCATCTGCTTTGATAGTCTGCAGGGCAGAGCCTTTCAGAGGCCCTCTTTCCCAGGCTCCTAACTTGTTTCCTGTTTTCTCCTTCTTCTGATGTCCATCCTCTTTGCCTTTCTGGATGGGGATTGAGCATTTTAGCCAGAGTCTTCCCTCTTGATTAGTTTCTTAAGGTATACAAATTTTAGTAGGTATATCCTATATTATATATCTATATGAGTGAGTATATACCATGTGTATCTTTCTGCTTCTGGGATAGCTCACTCAGGATGATATTTTCTGGTTCCCACCATTTACCTGCAAATTTCATGATGTCCTTGTTTTTATTGCTGAGTAATATTTCATTGTGTAGATGTACCACAATTTCTGTATCCATTCTTCAGTTGAGGGGCATCTGTGCTGTTTCCAGCTTCTGGCTATTACAAATAAAGCTGCTATAAACATGGTTGAACAAGTGACCTTATTGTATACTTGAGCCTCTTTTGGATATATGCCTAGGAGTGGTATAGCTGGATCTTGAGGAAGAGCTATTCCTAGTTGTCTGAGAAAGCACCAGATTGATTTCCAAAGTGGTTTTACAAGTTTATATTTCCACCAGCAATGGAGGAGGGATCCCCTTTCTCCACAACCTCTCCAACATATGTTGTTTGTTGAGTTTTTGATCTTGGCTATTCTGATTGGTGTAAGGTGAAATCTTAGGGTCCTTTTGATTTGCATTTCCCTGATGGCTAATGAGGTTGAGTCTTTCTTTAAGTGTTTCTCTGCCATCCTATATTCCTCTACAGAGAATTCTCTGTTTAGCTCTGTTAACCATTTTTTAATTGGATTACTTGATTTGTTACTTTTCAACTTCTTTAGTTCTTTATATATACTGGATATTAGCCCTCTATCAGATAGAGGGTTGGTGAAGGTTCTTTCCCAATCTGTAGCCATTAGTTTTGTTTACATGACAGTGTCCTTTGCTTTACAGAAGCTTTTCAGTTTCATGAGGTCCCATTTATTGATTGTTGCTTTTAGAGCCTGTGCTGTTGGTGTTCTGTTCAGGAAGTTGTCTCCTGTACCAATGAGTTCAAGGCTCTTCCCCACTTTTTCTTTTAACTGATTTAATGTGTCTTGTTTTATGTTTGAGGTCTTTGATCCACTTGGACTTTAATGCAGGGTGATAAGTATGGATCTATTAGTATTTTTCTACATGTAGACATCCAGTTAGACCAACACCAATTGTTGAAGATGCTATCTTTTTTCCATTGAATAGTTTTGACATCTTTTTCAAAAAGCAGGTGTCCATAATTGTGTGGGTTTATTTCTGCATCTACTCTTCGGTTCTATTGACTCATCATTCTGTTTCTTTTTTAATATATATTCTTTATTAATTATACTTTATTTACTTTGTATCCACCTTGTGGTTCCCTCCCTCCTCCCATCCCAATCCCTCCCTTTCTCGACCCTCTGCATGCATGCCCTTCGCCAAGTCCACTGATGGGGAAGTCTTCTTTTCCTTCCTTCTGATCCTAGTCAATTAGTGCTCATCAGGAGTGGCTGCATTGTGTTCTTCTGTAGCCTGGTAATGCTGCTTTCCCCTCAGGAGAAGGTAATTAAAGAGCAGACCAATCAGTTCATGTCAGAGATAGTCCCAGTCCCCATTACTATGGAACCCACCTGGACACTGAACTGCCAAGGGCTACAATCTGTGCAGTTGTCTTAGATTATTTCTATGCATATACCATTCTCTTTCTATGCCAGTACCATGCATTTTTTACTACTGTTTCTCTATAATACAGCTTGAGATCAGGGATGGAGATAGCTCCAGAAGATCTTTTATGGTAATGGATTGTTTTAGCAATTCTGGCTTTCTTGTTATTCCATATGAAGTTGAGAATTTTTCTTTCAGGTTCTGTAAGAATTATGTTGGTAATTTGATGGGAATTGCATTGAATCTTTAAATTGCTTTTGGTAAGATGGCCATTTTTATTGTTAATCCTGCCAAGCCATGAGCTATTGGCTATTGTGAAGGGTGTTGTTTCCCTAATTTCTTTCTCAACATTTTTGTCTTTTGTATACAGGAGTGCTACTGATTTTTTAGAGTTAATTTTGTATATAGGCACTTTGCTGAAGCTGATTATCAGCTGTAGGAGTTCCCTGGTAGAGTTTTTGGGGTCACTCAGGTATACTATCATATCATCTGTAAATAGTGATACTTTGACCTCTTCCTTTCTGATTTTTATCCCATTGATCTCCTTCAACTGTCTTATTACTTTGGCAAGGACTTTAAGAAATATGTTGAAGTAATATGGAGAGAGTCGGCAGCCTTGGCTTATCCCTGATTTCAGTGGTATTGCTTTATGTTTCTCTCCATTTAGTTTGATGTTGGCTATAGTCTTGCTGTATACTGCCTTTACTATGTTTAGGTATGTGCCTTGTATCCTTGATCTTTCCAATACTTTAAACATGAATGGATGTTGTATTTTGTCACATGCATTTTCCAAGGAGATTAGCATATGTTTATTTTTCTTTCAGTTTGTTAATATGGTAGATAACATTGATGGATTTCCATATATTGAACCACCCCTGCATACCTGGGATGAATCCTACTTGGCCATAGTGGATGATATCTTTGCTGTATCCTTATAATCGCTTGGCAAATATTTTGTTGAGTATTTTTGCATCAATGTTCATAAGGGATATTGGCCAGAAATTCTCTTTCATTGTTTGATTTTTCTGTGGTTTAAGTACCAAGGTGACTGTAGCTTCATAGAATGAGTTTGGTAGTGTTCCTTCTGTTTCTATTTTGTGGAATAGTTTGAAGAGAACTGGAGTTAGCTTTTCTTTGAAGGTCTGGTAGAATTCTGCACTGAAACCGTCAGGTCCTGGGCTTTCTTTGGATGGGAGACTTTTGATGACCACTTCTATTTTCTTGGGGGATATAGGACTATTTAATTGATTTCCTGGTCTTGATTTAGCTTTGGTGAGTGGAATTGATGAAGAAAATTGTGCATTTCATTTAGATTTTCAAATGTGGTGGCATATAGACTTTTGAAGTAAGTCTTAATATTTTTGGATTTCCTCAGAGTCTGTCGCTTTTCATTCTGATTTTTTTAATTTGGATAGTGTCTCTCTTTTAGTTAGTTTGGCTAAGGGTTTGTCTCTCTTGTTGATTTTCTCAAAGAACCAGCTCTTGGTTTCATTGAGTCTTTGAATTATTTTATTTGCTTCTAATTTATTGATTTCAGCCCTGAGTTTGATTATTTCCAGCCATTTACTCCTCTTTGGTGTGTCTGCCTCTTTTTTTTTTCTAGGGCTTTTAGGTGAGCCATTAAGTTGCTTGAATGAGATGTTTCAAATTTCTTTTTAAATGCACTTCGTGCTATGAACTTTCTTCTTAGCACTACTTTCATTGTGTCCCATAAGTTTGGGTATATTGTGACTTCATTTTCATTGAATCATAGCAAGACTTTAATTTCTTTATTTATTCCCTGACCCAGCTGTCATTTAGTAACAAGTTGTTCAGTTTCCATGTGTGTGTAGGCTTTTTGTTATTTCTGTTGTTGTTGAGGTCGAGCTTTAGTTCATGGTGATTTTGTATCTCTTGAGGCTTGCTTTGTAACCAACCATATGGTCTCCTTTGGAGAAAGTTCTATGAGGTGCTCAGAAGAAGTTAAATTCTTTCGTGTTTGTGTTTAAGGTGCTGTAGATGTCTGTTAGGTCCATTTGATTCATGACCTCTTTTAGAGCCATTGTTTCTTTGTTTAATTTCTGTTTAGTTGACCTGTCCTTTTTGAGAGTGGGGTGTTGAAGTCTCCCACTATTAATGTGTGGGGGTCTATGTGTGGTTTAAGTTTTATTAAAGTTTCTTTTTCAAATGTGGGTGCTCTTGAATCTGGGGCATAGATGTTCAGGATTGTGATATCTTCCTGGTGGATTTTTCCCTTGATGAGTATGAAGTGTCCTTCTCTATGTCTTTTGATTAATTTTGGTTGAAAATCTATTTTATTAGATATTAGAATGGCTACTCCTGCTTGCTTCTTGTGTCCATTTGCTTGGACAACTGTCTTCCAGCCCTTTACCCTCAAGTAATGTCTATCTTTGTGACTTAGGTATGTTTCTTGTATGCAACAGATTGCTGGATCTTGTTTATGCATCCATTCTGTTAGTTCGTGTCTTTTTATTGGAGAATTGAGTCCACTGATGTTGAGAGAGATTAATGTCCAGTGTCATTAGATTCTTTAATTTTGATGTTCGGTATGTTAGTAAGTTTGTATGCTTGGTTACTTTTTGTTTTATTGTAGTGAGGCTAATTATTTCCTGTGTTTTCTTGAAAGTAGTTAGTTTTCTTGGGTTGTATTTTTCCTTTTAGTGTCTTCTGTAATGCTGGATTTGTGTGTAGGTATTGTTGAAACTTGTTTTTATCGTTAAATATCTTGTTTTCTCCTTCTATGCGGACTGAGAGTTTTGCTGGGTATAGTACCCTGCGCTGACATCTGCGTTCTCTTAGGGTCTGCATGATATCCATCCAGGCCTTCTATCATTTATAGTTTCTGTTGAGAAGTCAGGTGCGATTCCAATGGGTTTGCCAGTATATGTTATTTGGCCTTTTTCCCTTGCAGCTTTTAGTATTTTTTCTTTGTTCTGTATACTTTCTGTTTTGATTATTATGTGGCCGGGAGGATTTTCTTTTCTGGTCTAATTTATTGGGTGTTCTGTAGACCTCTTGTATTCTTATTGGTCTCTCCTTTAAGTTGGGGACTTTTCTTCAATGATTTTGTTGAAAATATTTTCTGGAGGAGGGAATCTTCTTTTTCCTCTGTTCCTACTATTCTTAGGTTTTGTCTTTTCATGTTGTCTTAGATTTCTTAGATGGTTTGTGTCAGGAATTTTTTAGATTTAACATTTTCTTTGGTGGATAGATTGATTTCTTCTATTGTATCTTCCACACCTGAGAGTCTTTCTTCCAGCTCTTTTATTTTTTTTTCAATGCAGTTTATTCAGGAACCTTGAACAATCTTCTGACCCTGGGGAAAGCCAGCCCACAGGTTAAATAGCCTCTGGGTAGCCAACCCCAGTGTGCCACATGGGCAATGCAGATAGGTCCACATACACAGAAGCAAGCCAGATCCTCAGCCTTAGCCAAATATGGAGTTGTTTGTGACAGAGAGCACTCACCATCGGGAAGGTGGAAGGCGGAAACCAGCTCCATCTTTAAGGCGCGGTATTACGCAGCTCTCTACAGTTCCCCCCCCCTTTTTTTAGACACATCAGGCAAGAGTAGAGGTCTGATCTCTGATATTAGAAATAAATTGGGACTTTGTACCGATGTTCACTTAGGTGACATCCACCCAAAGAGCATCAGACCCATCTGATACCTTTTTCTCAGAGACAGGACCTGGGGCATCAACCCGCATGCAATCAGACATGCTCTTCTCTGGGTCGAAAGCGGCTGACACTGAGTGCAATGCTTAGCCTCACATCCTGAGCGTAGCATTTTAGCTTTTTGTAGTAGCCAACCATGCTTAGGGAGACTGTCCTGCTTCAATGGCTGTAAAGGCCTGAATGGTCATGGCTGCATTACACTGTTGTGAGACTCTAATCTTGCATATACACCACAGGCAAACCAAGGGGACCAACCCCAGGAGGCCTGCTAACGCTCCTATGCCCGCCCATTCCTTCAGATCATTCATGGCTGCAGCAATCCATGATGATAATCCTGTGGCTAGTCCTGCGTCCACTCTGGTAGAATTTACCGTGACAATGGCCACTCTCAGCTGCTCCATCATAGTATCGAATTCTCCAGTCCAATTACCTAAAATATAGCTAGAAAATTGTTTAGACAAGATTTGCGGCATGGGAAAAATTCTCATATTGTATGCTAGTGACACAAAGTCCAGCATACTTCCATTGACAGCCAAGTTGAGCGATTTGCCATAGGGTATCAATTTGCTCTTGCACGAGGTCAACCTCTGATTGAACACCATCAAGCCTCCTTTTAGTTGAGCATTAATTCCTTTTTGTTAGTCAAGAGGGCTCTCCTTTCACCTGGAGAATTTCTGGAGACAGATGCTCTGCTTCTGGGTTTCTTGCTGTAAATTTGGTGAGCTGCTGCTGTAACCTGGGTGCCCTGTGGTTTGTTCAGTTTAGTTAGGGATAGCTGGTTGCCCCTTGGGGCAGTATCTGGGGTTTGATCTTGGGGATCCTGAGCTTCTGTAGGTCTGAGGTTGGGGTTCTGTGCCCCAGTACCCATGTGGTAGTCAGTGGCAGGTGATCTCTGCTCTCATGCGTCCAACTGGAGGCTAGAGTCAGGAGCCTGTGGATAGCCAGAAACTTTTCTGGAACTAGGTCTCCTGAGGGAGGGCCAAATGTTTCCACCACCATGGGGTTTTCTCCTAACAGGAAGGCCCAGTCTGTGGTGTTTGGGGTGGTGCATAGACTGCACAGGCACTGATGGATGGTGGCTCCAAGCTGGTGACTGGGCAGGAACCTGAGCTCTTTCCCTGAGAACTTTCCAGTGCTAGCTGGGGGGGGGGGGTTGGCTGAGTGCTGTAAGCTGTTTCCCTTCCTGTGGGGTTTTCTCCCGACAGGGTCTCCCAGTCTCTGATGCTCTGGGGCAGACAGTTCTGTCTTTTACTGATAGTTGGGCACCCAGCAGGTCTCTGGGCTGGCGGCATGTGTCTGCTGGTCTGTGGGACCTTTTCCAGGGATATACTGGGTGACCTGAAATCAGTCCCTGTTTCCTTCCTTCCTTGTGGGGTTTTCTCCTGAAAGGAAAACTCAGTCTCTGGCGCCCTGGAGCACACCGTTCTGTCTGTAACAGAGAGTTGGGGAGACTTGGGCAGGCAGCAGGTCTTTGTGCTCCTGGGCTGGAGCCCTGCTCAGGGCTGGCTGTGTGTGCCTGCCAGTGGTCTGCGGGACCTTTTCCAGGAAAAGGCTTGGTGACATGAGGTCAGTCACATTTCCTTCCTTCGGTGTGGGTTTTTCTTACTACTGGGATTCCCAGTATCTGGTGTTTTTGTGTCCACCATTCAGGCTGGGAAGGTGATCAGGACATGCAGGAGTTTGGCTCTAGTCTGGCGACCAAGTGCCTGTGTGATCGGGGATCTCTTCAGGGTTCTGGCTTGGTGACCTGAGAGTGGACCCAAATGATTCCCGCACTCATCGTAGAGTTTCCTCTCACCTGGGAAACATGATCGCTGTTGTTTTAGGGCCCAGACTTAACTCTCTGGTCACTTGGTAACTTGGTCACTGTACAGACATTGCTGATCTGCTTTTCAGATGCAATGTCCTCCTGGCACCGCCATCTTGGATCCCAACCTGTTTGTCTTTTTATACAGAAGGGCTACTGATTTTTTTTTTTGAGTTAATTTTTTATCCAGCCACTTTGCTGAAGTTGTTTATCAGTTGTAGGAGTTCCCTGGTAGAGTTTTTGGGGTCACTCATGTGTACTATCATATCATCTGTGAATAGTGATGCTTTGACTTCTTCCTTTCTGATTTGTATCGCCTTGATCTCCTTTAATTGTGTTATTTCTCTAGATAAGATTTCAAGTACTACGTTAAAGAGATACAGAATTAGTAGCCAGCCTTGCTTTGACTCTGATTTAAGTGGGAATGTTTTAAGTTTCTCTATATTTTGTTTAATGTTGGCTACAGGCTTGCGGTATATTGCCTTTACTATGTTTAGGCATGTGCCTGTGTCGCTGATCTCTTTAAGACTTTAAACATGAATGGATATTGGATTTTATCAAATGCCCTTTCAGCATCTAAGGAGAGGACTATGTGTGTGTGTGTGTTTTTTTTTTTTTTTCAGTTTATGAACATTGATGAAAAAAACCTCAATAAAATACTTTTAAACCAAACTGAAGAATGTAGGCTTCATATCAATCATGCAGGGGTGTTTCAGTATATGAAAATCCATTAATGTAATGCACTATATAAACAAACTGAAAGTTCTTCTTTCTTTTCTTGCCTTCTGGAGTTACTCTAGTGTATCTACTCACTTCTGTGGATTTGTAACTAGAAACTTCTGATTGTTGGTGAGGTTTCTCCAATAGACTACCAAACATTACATTGTATTGCTGTTATTTTTGGTTACCTCCCAGAGTTAGAAAGTAAGTCTATGTTGATGAAGGTAATATGTAGTTTGTACAAAATTTTAGGTAGCTAACCCACTGCTTCTGACCTGAAAGTCTCCTCCTTGAGGAGGTTTTCGTTTTATCATAACACACCATGCAAATTTCCACTGAAGGAAGGAAACCTTTAGTCCTACAAAGCCAGGATGCTTATGTACTAAAACAATGATCAACATAGCAGGATATCCTTAATGGCACAGTAGTTGCCTGCTTTTTAGAGCCTGCTCAAGAAAAGAAAAATTGTGTCTTGTACTATAAACCTAACCAACCACACAGGTCTGATAAAACCATGGACGTTTAAAAATTATTTACATTAAAATATACCTACTATTTTACTAAATCTCAAATAATTTTCAAATATTCCAAATATATTTTTAAACCTATTGATAAGTGTAGATTTCATCCCTTATTATATAATTCTTTCATTGCAATAGACACAGATCATCACAGAAAACCAAAACATATCAAAATGTAAAGGATAAGCAATCATGTGATGGCCAGCCCCAACTGACATATCTACAATATAAATCTTACATCTCTGGCTCTTGTGTCATAGTGAAATACGGGGCAGAATGATTGCAAGATCCATGAGAACAGAAAATATCCTGTAAGTTTCTGTTTCTTAGAAATATCAGAGAAGCTACACACAAATTCTCATTAACATGGCTACTTAACAGGACCCAGGGACTGCATCATCCACAGCAGGCTGGGACGTTCCACATCAATCACTAATTTTTAAAATGCCCTATAGCCAGAGTGTATGCAATCATTTTCTCAATTGATGTTTCCTCCTTTCAGATTACTCTAACTTCTGTCAGGCTAACACAAAACTGGCAGCACACCTAGGTATTAATTTTATTGCTACTTTGATGTTTTTACTTAAGCAAACATTGTCATATTTATGGATGTTTTGCTTATTGAAGTACCAGTGAAAAGACACTGCATTTATAAAATACAGAAAATAAGAGTGGGCATGGAGACTATTGCCTTAATACAAGCAAAAATTTCAGAAAAAATAGAAATTTATTAATCTTCTTAATTTTTTTAGATTACTTTTTTCTTCAAATTGCATTTTAGTCCGAAATGGACTAATGGTTTTACTATCTGTTAAGAAAAATTACAGTTATTGATGAGTTGTTTCAATATCTACGTTGTCTATGTATGTAAGGTATACTTCTATAATAATTTATTTTAAATTCTCATTACTCTAACATTTTTATATTTGTTTAGAATTGAAATTATTTTTCTGGAAAATACAAGGTTTTAAAAATAAATGTTTTTTTATTAAAAAAAATAAACAAGCTACTATCCAAGCCTTCATAGTTAAATTTCTAATGAAATTCTGGCAAAAATACTCAGATGTGTGTTAATACTGGGCAGGTTCTCTCCTCTCTCTTTGTTCAAGATCTAAGAATTTTTCCACAATAAACCCAGGACAGAACCATCTGCCTGGTATAATCTTCCACCACTGCTGTAGTCTGCTACAAGTGGCCACCATAATATTTGAGAGATAGAAATAAAAACAGGCCAGTGTTGAAGATGAAAAAGAATACCACTACTGTGACATTTGAAAGTTTGTATGTGAAAACCCAGGGCAGATATTTACTTGTGTGTAAGTTTCTATCTTCATGCCTATGCAAAATCAGAAATGGAATACTATAGTATAATGATTGTATGTAAGTCCCAAATTTGGAATACTCTCTCAGCACTGGCTTCCTCACCATAGTGTGTTTTTATTACCAGAGTTAGACAACAAGATCAAATTTCCATGTATAGGAGATTTTATTGAAGTGTCATGCACTTAAAGGGGTTGGGCTCACTGACCTCCACAGTCCATTCAAATTAAATGTCTGTGAATTAAATGCACATAGCATTCAACTGTCCTTGAATAAAAGTAGCCTTTTAGGTTCTTTTCTCATTCTCTCTCCTTTTCTTAATTTATATTAATGCTAAAGTACAGTATGCTTACAGGCTATGTTCTTTCTATTTGAGTCAAGCAGATACTAAGAGCAAGAGGTGAGCTCCACATCTCATTTGCCTTGGGGGCAACCTGAGTACTGGTGTGTTGTGTATCTTTGATTTAATAAAAAGACAGTATTTGAGCATCTTTCACTTACTAATAAAATTAAAAGTTATTTCACATATTGTGACTACATTCTTGTGTTAAGTTCATTAAAATGGTTAATTGGTTCAGAACCCTTTTTTGCTGTAGTTCGTGATCCTTCACAAATATTTAATGCAATTCCACAAATTAACAACCTTGTACCAGCTCAATACGCAAGTTGCACAGACTCCTAAATATGTCTGATTTGTTGACAGAGATTTTGTACCATAGTCCGTCTATCTTTTACTTCAGCTAAAGCCGGCATTCTCACTTCCTAGCTATCATGTCATACTCTTTGCTTCAAACTTCATTTCAGAATGTTTTTCAGGTGGGTCTTCATGTTCTGCAAATAATTTACATTGTCCCTGTATCTGTGGAATATGCCATGGAACTTTCATTCTCTATCAGTTAACAAACTTGCTGAACATGGAAAGGATATACCATTCATTCTTTAAGAGATAGCATTTAAAAGGAAAGGAACTATCCTTTAGTTCACATACTTTTATTACCAATTTTTATTGAACATAAGTTTTGTTGGAGAAACTTCACAATTCAGTTGAGGTCAGGTTTAGGAATTAAAATTAGATTTTCTGCTTATAGATTCAGGTTCCATCTAAAACCTCTGAAATCATGAATGTTATTGAAAACTTTCTGGATTAAAATTTTTATGGTCACAGCAGTGTTTTAAATATCACATAGTAGAATATAATGAAGAGTTTCACTATGACATTTTCAAATAATTATACAACATACTTCATTTGTATCCACCACCATTACCTTCTCGTGTCCCAGTACCACCAAGTTAATGCCCTTTCTCTTTTTATGTAGACATTGTGCTATTTATTGTCCTTTTTAGTGACCCAAGAAGTTTCATTAAAGTTGTTTACAGAAGCATAGGTGGGAGTTAGTTTATAGGATCATATGAAACTTATCAGTGAACACTACTATAAATGAGGTCCTCTCTTCCTCCATCACCTGTTATATGCATATAAATCATGAAGGGCATGGAAGCATGAGCCCTCTCACTTCCATGACAGCTGTTTATTTGTCTAATCCTGTGAAGATCTTATACGGATAACTCCATCTGCAAACAGTTCAAGAATATAGCAGCTATGCTATGTTCTGAATTGAGTGGTACATAATGCTTGTTCCTCTACGCCAGCATTTCCCTTTTTTTAGTCTTTGGTTCATGATGGTCCCTCAGCTTTGGAGGAGGTGTTATAGATGTTCCATTTATAGATGGACATTGCACAATTATTTGTTTCTATATCCTGGCCAGGATTGAGTCTCTGCAATCTCTGGCCACTGCAAAAAGAAACTTCTCTAACCAAAGATGAGAAAAGCATTATTCTATTGGTATAAATATTCTAGTTATTTAGGAAGGAATTTGAAAGGTACATCATGTCTACTTAGTAAAGCAATAACAAGCACTAACTTCCTCAGCAGAGCTCTTGATCTCCCAGTCATGGGGTTTTGACTAATTTATAGCACCTGCTGTGAATTTCCTCCAGTGGGGCATATATCAAATCCAACCAGAAAGCAGTTAGCTATCCTGACAGTAGGCTTCTTACTCTTTCATTTACGGGTTCCTCCTCAGTGGCCAGTTAATATTATCTTTTCATATATATATATATATATATATATATGAAATATATATATATATATATATTTCATAATGACTGTACCTTCCAATCCCTTCTCTCCCCTGTTTATCTACCATCTCTGAAACATTTTCACTCCTACAAACCCTCTTTCTTTAGTATTGCATGTTTTCTAATACTGTTCTGTTTTGAGTAATCTTTCCCTATCATGGCCCACTTTCTAGTTTCCTGGGTTCTATACACATTCATTCCAACACAAGTACTTTTCTTAGCACTTATCCTTTTGACAACTGTCATTTACAATAATACTCTTCATTTTTGTGTTAATAACTTGGGTTTTATGCTAATAACTTGGGTTATGTCCTAAGTTAAGTTTGCTTATTGGTTTATTTATTGGAATAAGTTATTAAATATAGTTTCAATACCATCCACCTCAGAATCCACATTACAGTTGAAAAATTTGGAAATTCACTGAGCTTACTTGGTTTCTGTGTATGTATTTAGTGAAGTAAATCTTTTAGTGGTATTGCTATTACCAGAAAACAAATGTCATATGATACAATGATTGAAACTCACCTTTTATTCTCTTGTTAACATTGACATAAACTTCTACATACATTTGCGGAATTGTTTTTAGGCAGATATTGGAATTTTTATTAAATAGTTGTTATATTTTTCCATTCCCATAAACATCAGAAAGCGTCTAAGAGGCTGAAAGAACACGCTTCAAAAGGGGACAACATCTAAGCAACAGGCACAGACATTAAAGCAGTCTCTACCATGGAAAGAATACCTACATGGGTTACTAGAGAATTCAATGAACAGCACTTGACGCAGCCTCACTGAGAGCACAATGGGTGTCAGATGGTGAAGAGAGGTTGAGTGTTATTCTTCCATGACTCTTACTCACATTCAGCAATAACTATCCAGAAAGTCTCTACTCACAATTTTAGAATTACGGAGTTTCAACTATGAAAATGAGAATCTGTTATATGTGAAAAAAATGAGCCTGTCACTGTAAAATTGGTTGCAGATAGGGTTAAGCACACACACACTTGTACTGCCAGCTATATAGGAAGCTGAAACATTGAATATTGTGAGTCTCATAACTTACTCTATTATCTGTTTTAAGTTTTAATTATAAGTAACCAGCAATGAATAGTTTTAAAATAGAAAAGAAACATGGCTTTTATTTTCTACACCAAACCCTGATTCAGTGTTTCCTACTAGTGTTTATTAGAAGTGTTCGCTTTGGAATATGTAACACAGCATGACCACAGAAGGCACTCTGGAGGTGTCTTCTTTTATAATCTCACATTATGTGATCACATGGAGGGAAGGGTCTATTTAAGGCAAAGTAATAGTGACCAAGAGGACATTGCAGTAGGACATTTCTATGGTACTGATAATTCTGATTTTGAGTTGAATCATCAAAGCTTGTGTTTTGAAGACTAACAAAAAAGAAAATATCTGAAGTGAGACAATAAAGATACAGAACACCAAGGCGCTACTACTTTCTGCTAAGGCAGTATTATGGCTCTGACATAGAAACTGATGTAGCTGTATCAGATATAATTTGATTTAATTTACCTCATCAGTTTCTTATTTGAAACTTACATTGAAGTGCATCAGATAAGAGTGACCTATGTCCTAAAAAATGAAATGAGAATATCACAAGATGTGTGGATTCTATTGATTTTTGTAACAAACTTCCTTCTTATCCCTTCTGCCTCTTCTTTTGGAGATGGAATTTTTTTGCCTAAGGTCCTTTGATGACTGTGTTCTTTTACATCCTTTCCATTCTATTCTTCATGTCCTTCATTTTTTAAATTAAAATTAGATCTGTCCATGGGGAAAAAGCTAATCATAATGTGTCAAAGAAGTACTAGAGTAAAATATAAATGCAGAATTCTAAACAATGTCTGTTGGAAAGAATTGAAAAGTATGCTGTATAGCTGAGCTTGGTTTCAAGTGCATCTGCATAGATTTTACCTGTGAACCATACAATTATCTTCCATAAAGTTAGAAATAAAATCTAAGAACGAGTAAGTTTAGGATTTTGCTTTTGGCCACATTCATTTCTTGTTTTAAGATACTCAGTACTCAGATTCATGGTAAATCCATGAGAAAGATATAAATTCTTCCCTCTTGATATTAGAGCTTTTCTGTATATCTGAAATATAGATTTAAAAAAGAATTAAAACAGAAAAGAACAAAAAATAAAGAAAAGAAACTATAAAGAAAACAAGCCAAGCAAGTCACATTCAACTGCTCTGATTATTTTTCAACATTTATACAAACTGAGATTACTATTGTATTGCAGAATGGACTGTTGCTAATATTTCTTGAATGTTTCTCTAGGAACTGTCAGATAGAATTATTAGAAGACAATCACAATGTAGATTTTACAAGAATAAAGATGATCATATGTTATAAGAATGAAAAATTATTTTCCTATAAAATAAATAAAAAGTTGGTCAGCTGAGGTGATGTGCTAGGTGAAGGGAACAGGAAATGGATACAGAGTGAATAAAGTTTGAAAGCCAACTAAGGTTTGCTAGCTCAAGGTCTTTTACAAAAAAGTTATTTATAACTTTTTCCTTTTTTCTTAATGTTTTCTTTCTTGTTCTATTTTCTCCCTTACTTGATATCTTGAGAGGTAGGTGAATCAGGAGAGTGATAAGAATTCATTTCTTATCTCTGTTAATGGTGCCTCTTTGTTAAAACACAAGAAGGAACCAAAATGTAGTTAATGTTGCTTAAAGGAAGTTTCATATTCCTTGATTGCAGCAGGGCAGGGTGCCTTATGACTCAGTAATCCGAGTAATGATCTAAGAGGCAGTTGATCTGTGCCACATTAGCTCTGTTAATTTCTCAGTTATTCCAGAAGTACAATTTATAGGTTATTTCCCTTTTCCTTCCAATGTACTTTGTAAGTAACTAATTGCCTGGATTATATTCTTCTCTATCTAATTCACATTGAGTATGTTCTATTCCTTACTCTGATATTTAATGCAAAAAGAGATTTTTTCCTTTTTTAATTATTTTTTAAATATTAGTTACAGTTTATTAACTTTGTATGCCAGCTGTATCCCACTCCTCATTTCCTCCCAATCCGACGCTCTCTCTCTCATCTCCCCCATGCCCCTTTCCAAGTACACTGATAGAAGAGGACCTCTTCCCCTTTCATCTGACCCTGGTTTAATCAGGTATCTTCGAGACTGGCTATAAAGTCCTCTGTGGCCTAGCAGGGATACTCCTCCTTTCATGGGTGTGGTGTGTGTCAAAGAGCCAGCCATTGAGTTCATGTCAGAAATAGTCCCTGTTCCCCTTACTAGGATAAATCCACTTGGATACTGAGCTACCATGGGCTACATCTGAGCAGAGGCTCTAGGTTATATTCATACATGGTCCTTGGTGAGAAAAACAGTCTCATAAAAGACCCCTGTGCCCAGATATATTTGGTGCTTGTGGAGCTCATATCATCTCCAAGTCATACTAACTCCCCCTTCTTTCATATGATTCCCTGCCCTCTGCTGAAGGTTTGTTTATGAGTCTCAGTATCTGCTTTGATATAGTGCTATGTAGAGTCTTTCAGAGGCCCTCTATGGTAAGCTCCTGTCCTGTTACTTGTTTTCTCCTATTTCCAATGTCTATTCCATTTCTCTTTCTAAGTGAGGATTGATCATCTTACCCTGGGTCCTCTTTCTTGTTTATCTTTTTTAGGTGTATAGATTTCAGTATGTTTGTCATAACAACAGCCCACAGACTGGGAAAGGATCTTCACCAAACCTATATCTGACAGAGGGCTGACATCCAGAATACACACACAGACACACACACACACACACACACACACACACACACACACACACACATATATATATATATATATATATATACACTCAAGAAGTTAAAAAACAATAAATCAAGCAATCCAATTAAAAAATGGGGTATGGAGCTAAACAAAGAATTCTCAATAGAGGAATATAGAATGGCAGAGAAACACTTAAAGAGATGTTCAACGTTCTTAGCCATCAGAGAAATGCAAACCAAAATGACCCTGAGATTTCACCTTAAACCCATCAAAATGGCTAAAAATAAAAAACTCAAATGACAACACATGCTGGAGAGGTTGTAGAGAAAGGGGAACCCTCCTCCATTGCTGGTGGGATTGTAAACTGGTACAACCACTTTGGAAATCAATCTGGAGCTTCCTCAGACAATTAGGAATAGTGCTTTCTCAAGATACATCTATACCGCTCCTAAGCACATATACAAAAGATACTCAAGTACACAACAAGGACATTTGCTCAACTATGTTTGTAGCAGCTTTATTTGTAATAGCCAGAACCTGGAAACAACCCAGATGACCCTCGACGGAGGAATGGAAACAGAAATTGTGGTACTTTTACACAATGGAATACTACTTAGCAATTAAAAACAAGGAAATCATGACATTTGCAGGCAAATAATGAAATCTAGAAAAGATTATTCCTAGTTAGGTATCCCAGAATGAGAAAGCAAGAAGAGATTTTTTTTTTTTTTTTCCAGAGCTGAGGACCGAACCCAGGGCCTTGCGCTTGCTAGGCAAGCACTCTACCACTGAGCTAAATCCCCAACCCCGCAAGAAGAGATTTTAAGGAGTAAAAATTTTCCATTTTTCTATGAAACTTGTGAATATACTCCATATGCAAAAAGTAAAACTCAGTGCACTTTAAAAATAATTTAGCAGTAGAAGTGGGGAGAGATAATTCTTTTTTTATAAAACCCAACTATAATAATTTACAATTTCTTCTGTAAAACCCAAATATAATAATTCTTGATAATCCACAAAAATAAACAATTAATAGTAAGTGAACCAAAGAACTAACATATATAGACAATATCAAAATTTGGAGAATAAATATTCACAGTGAAGATGGCTGAAATATTTTACAGTCTATCATATATTATAATATTTGCCTTGAAAACCTGAAATGTAGAAAATGAGTTTCAACTGTGGAGTGTCTAGTCTTAAATGAAACATCTATATCACATCCTATCTTCTTAAGTTTCAAACAGGATAGACATTGGAAACAGGAGAAGACAAGGAACAGGACAGGAGCCTCTCCACATAGGACCTCTGACTCTACCCACCAGGGTATCAAAGATGATGCTGAGAATCACAGCTAAATTTTGGGCAGAGTGCCTGAAACCTTATGGTAAAAGAAGGAGATAGAAATTGCTGAAGGGAACAGGAGTTCCACAAGGAGAACAACCAGAGCCAAAATACCTGTGCCCAAGGGGGCCTGCAGAGACCAATACTCCAACAAAGGACCATGCATGGAGTGGACCTAGATTGCCTGCTCAGAGGAAGCCTATAAGTCACTCAGTTTCCAAGTGGGTTCCCTAGCAAGGGATACAGGGGCTGTCTCTGACATGAACTCATTGGCCAGCTCTTTGATCACCTTCCCCTGGGGAGATGCAGCCTTGCCAGGCCAAAGAGAAAGATGATGCAGCCAGCCTTGATGAGACTTGATAGGCTAGGATCAGACAGAAAGAGAGGAGGTCCTCCCCTATCAGGGGACTAGGGAGAGGGCATAGGGGGAGAAAAAGGAGGGTGGGTGGAACTAGAAGGAGATAAGGGAGGGAGCTGCAGTGGGGATTCAAAGTGAATAAATTATAATTAATTATTTGCAATTAATTAATTAAAATATTTCAAGCATCATTACATGAGAAGTAGACAGAAAATTGTAAAGAGTCAGATATAATAGAACACAGCTATGAAACAGCATTTTCCAAAAAATACAAAGCATTTCTCACATAAACTCATAACTGCATAACTCCTTGCCCATACCAACAGGCAGCAAAGACATCTAAAGACCCAAGTGTTCCAGAAAGCCCAAACCCTAGGTGAGGAGCTAGCATAAATTCATTACTTTTGGGCTGAGGAGGGCCCCAGGGAGGTGACCTGTAATAGGCTGCCCATGATCCACTGGATGGCCACATACCCATGAACCTATTACAAACACTAAGTTTATCTAAAAAGCGTACATAATGTTCTTAGCATATTAGGTATTGCATTAATAAAAAATTGATCATGGGAAAATGGTGGAAGTAATGTGAAAGTGATAAGAAGTGGATGGGAAATACTGAGGAGTAGATTTAATCAAATTATATTAAAAATCAAATTCTATTACAAGGTACATAAAATTCTCAACAATAAATTGAGATTGTGTTTGATTATGACATATCCTTATATGTGTGCCATATGCATTATTCATATTCTCCACTACCCATACCTATTTTCTTTTCATATCTCTATTTCTACTCTTTCACCGGTATCTTTTGTCTTTTGAAATAGTGCCTTTTCTGCTTCCATGCTGTATTTTCTTTTTTTTTTTATTAATAATATTCTTTATGAAATTTAGTGGAAAGACACATTACAATTTATTTTTGTACACATTCTTCCAAGAAACAAAGATAAACATAAAAATGTAACTTTTGCTTTATTTATGTTTGTTAAAACTCTTGATTACAAAGATTGCGTGTTTGTGTCCCTTGTTAATTAGGTCAGTGCTCAGTACAAGGGAAAGTAGTAAGAGAAAAAGAATTTGCAGTAAATTTCTATCTTCATAACTGATCCAAGAGAAACATATGTAAAGTATCCATTTATATCAAATTGGCAAAATGGCAGTATATTATACCATACATATCAGACATTAGCACACTATAGCTTTCATAGTCTTGTTAAGACTGTGTCTAAGACTGAAATCTTATACAAACATATGATCTTAATAAAATAGGTAAAATGATGTAACACTGATTTATTGTAATGTTGTGAATGGCCTGTGTAGAAGAGACACTTTATTCCATTTACAAATGATATGTGCATCTAAACTATTAATTTTCTGAAAACTTAGAGATGGGCCAACATTTTTCAAACTGTTTCACAAAGAATTAATGCAGTAGTCTTAGGACTAAAAAGCAATGATAGAACTCTTAGACAAATTTGATTTTCCGTAGAATATCAAATGGAAATATAAGGTGTTATTTTTCTACTTCTGTGAGGTAGAAACATAAAATGAAAATTTTGCCAATCTTATTTTCTGCTGTTTCTTTGCATAATTGAACTATTTAAAAGAACTATTCTAGAAAGAAAGAAATTGCGTTGGAGGACCCTGCTGTTTGAGGCTTCTAGTCCAGATAGCCTTTCAGAGCTAGATGGAGGACATCCTTTCCACAGCAGGGCCTCCTACTCTCCGCCTGACCTCATCTGAACAGTCTCTTTAGGCATACTTTTAACCATATACAGTATATGGCCTTTGGCACAATTCCCTGCTAGATTTCCCCTCTCTGAGCCTAATTAGGTTCTATGACCTGCACCCTGCTGTTTAACACAAATGATGTACACTGTAAACACCTACCAGAGTACCTGCTAGCTGTTTCCCTTTTTCTGTATAGTCCGCTTACCCTTGGAATAAAGCTGATTGCTTCCCAGGCAGCTTACCCAGGTGATATTTCATAGTTCTCACAGCTTTCTAAGCCCGGAGCCCAGCCTTGGCTCCTCCTGCCCTTGTGGGCTGGTAGCCAGCAGCCCACCAAGAGGAGGAGACCCAGACATTGAAAGTACCTAAATGTTTCTCTATCTTTTTAGCATTAGTAATTAAATAATTAAATTAAGTAATTTATGTTTAAACTCATGCATCAGTGTTTAAGTGTTTTTAATTACTTCTCTGTTAACACCCAGAGTTCAAAAGATGTAATGAACTGTAGCATTGGTTCTCCAAAGAGTCTAATGAACAGAGATAGATGCACTCAGCCATATTCTGACACAGTCCAAGGAAATCAGATAGAGCATTTTAAGAATGATGAAACAGAAATGTTGGGAAGAATGCCTTGTAATTAGTCATGTACTGAAAAAGAGGCCAAGTAAAGTAAACATACTAGCATTTGCAAAGACTGGGAAAGTTAAAATTTGTGCGCTATTTCAAAAGATGTAAGGAGTTTGAGAGTAGTCAGAGTTAGGGAGAAAAGAGTTAGTCTTGAGAACCGGAAAGACCTGAATAATAATGATATTTAGATTTTATTCAGAGTAATATTAAGAAACAAGTTTATATAAGTGTAGTGTAGTATGGTGTAATGTAGTGTGTGTGTGTGTGTGTGTGTGTGTGTGTGTGTGTGTGTGTGTAGAATGTAGGGAACCATGAAAAATGACTTGGATGTTAATATTGGACACCAGCACACGATGAGTCATAATGACCCACATGTGATTAGTAAGGACATGGAGTTAGATACTGTCTATAATGGTCCAATAAATATTTAATTTCAGAGATGGTTACAAATTAAAGTAAGCAGGATGCAATGATGACTGTGGTCAAAAGGAAAACAAAGACTTTAAAAAACCCTTAGATTCTGACTTCTGGTTAGGAGTTAGTACAGAGAAAATAAAGGAATCAGGGCTGAAGAGGTGGCTCAATGATGAAGAGCATTGGTTGCTTTTTCAGGGGACCTGGACTCAGTTCCCAGAACCCACCTGGCAACTAACAACTGTCTGTAACTTGAGTTTCACAGTCTCCAACACCCTCACACAGACAAAACACACATGCAAACAAAACACAAATGCAAATGAGGTAAAAATAAATAAAATTCATTTATTTATGTCACCATTGGACTCTTTTTATAAATTTTATTTATTTTCATCTCATTTGCATTGGTGTTTTTCTCGCATGTGTGTTTTGTCTGTGTGAGGATTAGAAAATGATTTTCAAGCCGAGTATAGTGGTAGAGCATACCTGTAATCTCAGCACTTGGGAGGCAAGGCAGGTAGATCTCTGTGAGTTTGAGGTTAACCTGGTCTACAAAGTGAGTCCAGGACAGCCAGAGCTACACAGAAAAATCTGTCTCAAAAAAAAAGTATGATTATTTTCAGGTTCCAGTGATTCTTTAAAATTTATTTGTTACATTGGAATAACATATTAACCATGAAACCTTTATGTTCCCTGGACTATATGGTGAATTATCATGAAAACAATTTTAGCTTCCTCTCTTTTAAAACATTTATTCCTAGCATGTAAGTATGCTTGCCCATGTAAAAGGTTCCCATCCTCTTAAATCATTATCATTAAGGAATGGGGTACTGTTTTATTAAAAGTAAAACAATTAAGTTCAGATGAATGATAGATGTGCATCTCTTACTAGATTCCAGTAAATAACAGCTAATGTATATAGCGTAGCACAAATATTTAATACTATAAAATGTAAATCCATAAACAACTTCAATTGTTCACTTAAACTCTCTCTCTCTGTGTCTCTGTCCTCTGATTCTGTCTTTTGGTAGTTTGTTTTGTGAGTTAGGGTTTCTCTGTGTAGCCTTGGCTCTGTTGGATTTGCTTTGTAGACCAGGCTGTTCTTGACTCTGCCTTCCAAATGCTGGGAATACAGGTGTGCACCAGTGCACGTAACTGTTCATTTATTTTCAGTAGGCAGTGGGGAAAACACTTCTGTAAGTCAGGGAGACATGTGTTTTTAACAATTAATCTGGAAATATTTTCCTAAAAAATTAACAAATAAAACATAGGTAATGAATGCTTGTGATGCCCCAAGTACAGTATTAATTAATATTCTTCATTCTATAATAATTAATTCATTCCTAATTCTTTAATGAATAAATGTAATTATTTTTAAAAATTAATTGTTTATTTATTACAATTTATTCACTTTGGATACCTGCTAGAGCCCCCTCCCTCATCTCCTCCCAGTCCCACCCATCCTCTCTCTTCTCCTCCTATGCCCTCTCCCTAGTCCCCTGAATGATATGGGAGGACCTCCTCCCCTTCTATCTGATCCTAGATCATCAGGTTTCATCAAGGCTGACGGCATCATCTTCCTCTGTGGCCTGGAAAGGCTGCACCCCTCATGGGGAGGTGATCAAAGAGCCAGCCACTGAGTTCATGTCAGAGACAGCTCCTGTACCTCTTACTAGGGAACACACATGGAAAATGAACAGCCTATGGGTTTCCTCTGAGCATGCATGGTCCTTGGTTGGAGTATTGGTCTCTGCAGGGCCCCCTGGGCACAGGTATTTTGGCTCTGTTGTTCTCCTTGTGGAGTTGCTATCCTCTCCAGGTCTTTCTATCTCTCTCTTCCTCCATAAGGATTCTGGCACTCTGCCCAAAGTTTGGCTATGAGTCTCAGTATCTCCTTGATACCGCTGTGGGTTGATTCTTTCAGAGAGCCCCTGTGTAAGGCTCCTGTCGTGTTCCCTGTCTCCTACTTCTGATATCTATCTTGTTTGCCTTTCTGAATGAGGATTAAACATCTTACCTAGGGTCCTCCTTGTTGTTTAGCTTCTTTAGGACAATACATGTTAGTATGATTTTAAATGAGTATACCATATGTGTCTTTCTGCTTCTGGGTTACCTCACTCAAGATGATCTTTTCTAGTTCCCACCAGCAAATGTAAGGCTTTTAAAAAACAAACTTAGGTAATGATGCCTCTGAGGAAAATGATTTTATTTTGAAGATAGTAAATTCTTTATCAGTAATTGAAGTCATGTCAGTTTGGGGAAAGGAGACTAGAAAATAAAATCCCATTTCACTATTTTTCAGAGACTGGAATCTCCCTGGAGCTTGGGAGATGTGCAGAGATTTCATCCTATACCCAGCTGAAGTCTTGCTCTAGAAAATGGGTTGAAGCTCTGTGCTCTACTTCCACTGTGCACAATTTCCCTGGCCTGTACCACTTCCTGGGAGTCAACTCTATCAGTTGCCTGGAAACCAGCATGGATTAGGCAGCAGCAGTGAGATCTCTCCCCATCTACTGGCCTGCCACAGTCCTCCAGCAAGAGTGGCGAGGTCTACCCTCTGTGCTCCACTTCCTCTGAGTTCCTCAAACTCCAGTTCCCTGGCCTGTGCCATTTCCTGGGACTCACCACAATCTGTGACCCCCAAACCCAGCACGGATCTGTGTGCAGCAGGTGAGACAGCCTCCTGCCACAAATCTACTGGCTTGCCACAGCCCTCCAGCAGCAGTGGCAAGGTCTGCCCAGGGTCTTCTGCTCTCCACTTTCCCCATGTGACCCTCACCTCAGTTCTCGGGTCTATGCCATTTCCCAAGTCCCACCCCTATCTGCAGCCCGGTGAACCAGCTCAGACCACGAAGCAGCAGGAAAACCAGAGCACTGCAGCTATCTCGGACCACAAGCTCTACCTACAATCCCTAAGACCTACCATCAGAGACCACCAGGCCTCCTAATACCAGAGACTATCGGATGGCTAGAGATCAGACCAAAAACCCAACCAACAAAACCCAGGGCCATAGGACACCACCAAAAGCCAGATATGCTACCACAGGAAGCCCTGAGGATTCTATCACACCAGGAGCACATTGTTACAAAAATACTCAGTAAAATATTTGCAAACCAAATATAGGAACACATCAAAAATATCATTCACTATGATCAAGTAAGCTTCATTCAGGAATGCACAGATGGATCAACATAAGAAAATCAATTGAGGACAGGAACTTCACAAGGAGAGCAACAGAAGTAAAAAATCTGAGCACAGGAGTCTTTCCTGAAACTGAAACTCCAACTAAGGACTATGCGTGGAGATAACCTAAGACTCTGCACAAATGTAGCCCATGGCAGTTCAGTATCCAAGTGGGGTCCATTGTAATAGGAACAGGGACTGCCTCTGACATGAACTGATTGGGCCTGCTCTTTAATTACCTCCCCCTGAGGCAGAAGCAGCATTACCAGGCCACAGAAGAAGACAATGCACCCACTCCTGATGAGAACTAATTGACTAGGATCAGAAGGAAGGAAAAGAAGACCTCCCCTATCAGTGGACTTGGGGAGGGGCATGCATGCAGAGGGTAGAGGAAGGGAGGGATTGGGATGGGAGGAGGAAGAGAACCACAGGGGGGATACAAAGTGAATAAAGTATAATTAATAAAGAATTAAAAAAAAGAAAAAGAAAAGAAAATCCATCAACATAATCCAGCATATAAATAAACAGAAAGAAAAACCCACATGATCATTTCATTAGATGATGAAAATACAACACCCCTTCATGATTAAAATCTTGGAGAGATCAGGGATTCAAGGCACATAACTAAACACAATAAAGGCATTATACAGCAAACCAATAACCAACATCAAGTTAAAAGGAGAGAAACTTAAAACATTCCCTCTAAAATCAGGGCCAAGACAAGGCTGCCCACTCTCACCATATCTTTTCAATATAGTACTTGAAGTTCTACCTAGAGCAGTAAGACAACTAAAGGAAATCAAAGGGCTACAAATTGGAAGAGAAGAAATCAAAGTATTACTATTTGCAGGTGAGATGATAGTAAACATAAGTGACCCCCAAGATTCTACCAGAGAACACCTATGAATGATAAACACCTTTATAAAGTGTCTGAATACAAAATTAACTCAAAAATGTCAGTAGTACTCCTTTATACAAGTGACATAAGGGATGAGAAAGCAATTAGGGAAACAACACCTTTCACAATAGCCACAAATAATGTAAAATATCTTGATATAGCTATAATCAATCAAGCGAATGAGCTGTATGACAAGAACTTCAAGTCTTTGAAGAAAGAAATTAAGGAAGATTTTAGAAGATGGAAAGATTATACATGGATAGGATTAACATAAAAATAGCCATCCTACCAAAGGCCATCTACAGATGAAATCAGTTTTCATCAAAATACCAACACAATCCTTCACAGTCCTGGAAAAAGCAACCATTAACTTCATATGGAAAAATAAAAGGCCCAGGATAACAAAAACAATACTGTAGGTGTACAGAAACTGGGGACATGGATATCTCTGACAAACTGGAGAATGGCAACACAGCAGACACCTGGGAAGATACGTGTGTGATTGTAGCTGAGACTTCTAATGGGGTGACATGGAGACTGAAATGACCACCTCCTAGCCAGGCAGTACTAGGAGAATAACAACCCATTCAAAAAACTTTTGATCCAAAAAATTTCCATCCTACAAGAAGTGCAAGGATAAAGAAGAAAGAGAGATTGAGGGAATGTTCAGCCAATGAATGTCAGAACCTGAGACCTACCCCAAGGTAGAGAGCTAGCTCCTGATACTATTAATGATGTTCTGCTATGCTTGCAGACAGGAGTCTAGCATGACTGTCATCTGGGAGGTTCCAACCAGCAGTGGATGGAGACAGATGCTGGGACTGGCAGCCAAGCATGGGGCAGAGCTCCAGGAGCCTTGTGGAAGCATTGTGGGAAAGTTGGAAGGACCTGATGGACACAGGAACCCCATAAGAAGACCAACAGAGACAACTAACCCAGACCTATGGTGTCTTACAGAGATTAAGACATAACCCAGGAGCATGCATGGGCTGGACCTAGCCCCCCTGCACATAATGGTCAATAGGCAGCTTGGTCTTCATGTGTGTGGTCTGGCCAGTGGAGGTGGGAGTTGTTTCTAACAGACTCTAGTGCTTGCTTTTGGATTACTTTCTCCTGGCAGGGCTTCATTTGCCTGGCTTCAGGGGATGAGGATATTCTCAGCCCTGATATGACTTGATATTCTTGGGAGGGTAGATAGATGGGTTGGACACTCTTTTGGGTGGGAAAGGGAGAGCTGAAAGGGAAAAGAGGGGGAGGGGAAACTGGGAGCAGAGGAGGAAGGGGGCACCCTTAGGATATAAAGTAAATAAACTGAAGTAAAATAAAAATATTTTAAGAGGAAGGTTGATTGAAGAGCAAATAATTATATTTGCTATGGTCATTATATTTTCTTAAAATGTCAAAATAATTTTTATAAGGGAGAGACTCACAAAGATGTTGGATATGTGAGGAAGACAGAATGCAAAGATTCATTCTTATTTTATTATTATGTTTTTAAAAATTCTTTATTAATTACACTTTATTCACTTTGTATCCCCCCTGTGGTTCCCTCCCTCCTCCTATCCCAATCCCTCCCTTCCTCCACCCTCTGCATGCATGCTACTCCACAACTCCACTGATAGGGGAGGTCTTCTTTTCCTTCCTTCTGATCTTAGTCAATTAGGTCTCATCAGGAGTGGGTGCATTGTCTTCTTTTGTGGCCTGGTAATGCTGCTTCTGCCTCAGGGGGAGATAATTAAAGAGCAGGTCAATCAGTTCTTGTCAGAGGCAGTCCCTGTTCCTATTACAATGGAATGCACTTGGATATTGAACTGCCATGGGCTACATCTGTGCAAGAGTCTTAGGTTATCTCCATGCATAGTCCTTGGTTGTAGTATCAGTCTCAGGAAAGACCCCTGTGCTCAGATTTTTTAGTTCTGTTGCTCCTTGTGGAGTTCCTGTCCTTTCCAGATCTTACTGTTTCCCACTTCTTTCATAAGATTCCCTGCACTCTGCCCAAAGGTTGCCCACAAGTCTCAGTATCTGCATTGATAGTCTGCAGGGCAGAGTCTTTCAGAAGTCCTCTGTGTTAGGCTCCTGACTTGTTCCCTCTTTTCTACTTCTTCTGATGTCCACCTCTCTGGATAGGAATTGAGCATTTTAGCAAGAGTCCTCCCTCTTAATTAGTTTCTTTAGGTGTACAGATTTTAGTAGGTTTATCCTCTATTATATGTCTATTTGAGTGAGTATATACCGTGTGAGTCTTTCTGCTTCTGGGATAACTCACTCAGGATGATCATTTCTAGATCCCACCATTTACCTGCAAATTTCATGATTTCCTTGTTCTTTTTTGCTGAGTAATATTCCATTGTGTAGATATACCACAATTTGTGCACCCATTCCTCCACTAAGGAGCATTTGGGCTGTTTCCAGCTTCTGGCTATTACAAATAAGGCTGCTACAAACATGGTGGAGCAAATGTCCTTATTGTGTACTTGAGACTCTTTTGGGTATATGCCTAGGAGTGGTTTTTCCAAGCAAATGGACACAAGAAGCAAGCAGGAGTAGCCATTCTAATATCTAATAAAATAGATTTTCAACCAAAATTAATTGAAAGAGATAGAGAAGGACATGTCATACTCATCAAGGGAAAAATCTACCAGGAAGATATCACAATCCTGAACATCTATGCCCCAGATTCAAGAGCACCCACATTTAAAAAAAAAAAAAACTTTAATAAAACTTAAACCACACATAGACTCCCACACACAATAGTGGGAGACTTCAACACCCCACTCTCAAAAAGGACCGTTCAACAAAACAGAAATTAAACAAAGAAACAATAACTCTGACAGAGGTCATGAATCAAATGGACCTCATGGACATCTACAGAACCTTTCACTCAAACACAAAAGAATTTACCTTGTTCTCAGCACCACATGGAACCTTCGCCAAAATAGACCATATAGTTGGTCACAAAGCAAGACTCAAGAGATACAAGAAGATTAAAATAATCCCTTGTATCCTATCTGATCACCATGGACTAAAGCTGGACCTCAATGACAAAAATAGCAAAAGGCCTACACACCCTTGGAAACTGAACAACTTGCTCTAAATGACAGCTGGGTCAGAGAAGAAATAAAGAAATTAAAGACTTCCTAGAATTCCATGAAAATGAAGGCACAACATACCGAAACTTATGGGACACAATGAAAGCAGTGCTAAGAAGAAATTTCATAGCACGAATTGCATTTAAAAAGAAATTTGAAACATCTCATTCAAGCAACTTAATGGCTCACCTAAAAGTCATTCTTATTTTGTAAGATTTTGTTTTTACTCTTCCACACTTTCCTGGAAGAGTCTATGTCACCTGAGATTTCCACCTAACTTTTATGTTGTAGTTCTCATGTATAAACTACTTCATTCATAATAATACATTTCACAACTGAGTAGCAATCTATCCAAACCAATAATCCTCTGAAAGTCACCATGAAAATAAGCCTAGCTGTAGCTTTGCCCACTTTTGTTCAGAATTCAATCAGAAGAAAACCTATGTTTTTCAGCAACTACTCATAAGTGGCATGGGTAATTTGTTACATGAAAAGAAAGTGAGAAAAATGTATAAGAAAATTGAATATATAAGCCTTTGTATTTGCTGGAAAGCTAGGAGAGACTGCTCTAGAAAAGAAATGGCTCCTATCCTGTGATTCTATCCACTAATACTCGGCAGCCTCACAGAGTGCTTAGTGCCACAAACATAATGGAAGAAGATAGATCCCATTTTCAGAAAGTCCCGAGAATTAGATGAGCAAAACAATGCAATCAACTATTAGAACAAATGGTTGAAAGCAGAAGATTTGAGGAGAATAATGTATCCAAAGAAAGAAATATTTGATAACCGGTGGACAGTGAACAGATATTTCCTAGATGTTGTGGCTCATGCTTGTAACCTCACCATTCTAGAGGCAAGATGATTGTGAGCTGAGGTCAACCCAGGCTACATAAGAAGATTCCTGTTAAATAAATTAATAGATAGATAGATAGATGGATGGATAAGATATAGATGAGAGATGATAGATACATAAAGAATCTTAAAGAATAAATATTCTCATAATTTTTAATCTATGATTATTTTGATAAATCAAAATTATGTGAAAAAAAGAATGGAGCTATATTGATCATGAGAAAAGAAGGACACATCCAATACCAGATTCAAAAGGAAGATGGGAATAAATAAGTTGAAATTAAAGGAAAATACTAATATGAGATTCTTAAGAATAATTTCGTGTAAAGATATATTGAAATTTGCATAACATTCAAAATTTGCTTAATGAAAAAAACATGGTAATTTCAAAAGTAAAATAAAGATGGTAAGGCATTTGTTGCTTATTTGTAATTTAGCACTCAGATGGCTATGACAGGGGTGTCATGAAGTCATGGCCAGTTTAGACTACTTGATGTAGCCTTACATAGTGAAAATGCATGCAATATCTCATTTACAGAGTAAGGAGAAGTGCAGTCATATAAGATTGTATTATTAACTTTAATAAACCTAGCTGGAACTCAACTGGAAGAGCCGCCCATAATGCTGGAAGTTGCTATATACACTGCCTGAGGAAGAGTACTTATTAATATTACCAAATACAAACAAAAAGAGCCTTCTTCTGAGGCATGATCAGTGATGCAAGAATGACCCATGCAATAGTGTGTGGGCAGGGGATAGCTGCCTAACATAGATTCTTTGGAACTTTTGTGAGCTGGGTGGGTTTTTTGTTTGTTCTGTTTTCAAGAGAGAGAAAGAATGAACAGTTGAATAGGTAGGGAGGTATGGGATGATAGGGGAGGGGTTGGGGGAAAGGAAATTAAAATAATCAAAATGTATGGTATGAAATTTTCAAATAATAATAAAAAACAAGTCTATTTTAATAAGTTTATTTTTAGTTTTCTTATTTACAGAAAAATATTTAAAATTGTAGAGAAATTGGTGTAGGCAATAAATAAATATATTGATAATTATATTACTGCTTTGAAGACAACCTTAATTGGGTTAACAGCTAATGCTTAATTCCCCGCTTTCTCAATTTTTACCTTATTTAGAAATATTTTTCATTTAAACTTTTTCATGCAAATTTTCCCTTTTTACCTTCCTTCTACTTAAGTTGATTCAGAATACTTGAGCAGCTTTAGGTGTTCATACAGCTTCCTTTAGTATGCATCTTTTTACCTTTGACACCACCTCATGGGGTTTTTCTGCATGTTTTTCTTTCTCACTTTCTAGTAACTACATATGAAGACTAGTAATGGTTTCCCTATGAAAAATTAATTATTCTTATGATTATCACATATTAACAATGCAAAATAATGGCTTGTGATATTTTCATAAAGGGATGTATCATGTAAAATACTGTAATATTATTCAAGCATTGTTCTGATAAAACTGAATTTGTCTTCAGGCTTATTCTTCTCTTTATATTTCTTCATTAGATTTAATCACCACTTCTGTCTCAGAGAAAAAGCAATTATTTTTTCACTAGGGAATTTTGAGTCCCACTTCTGGCCTTCACAGATATCAACCCACACACAATATTCACTTCCACAAACAAACATATAAAAATGGAAAATTAAAAATATATTGTAAATATAAACCCTACTTAAAGTACATTTAATGAAAAGGGCATGAATTTTGTTATATAACTGAAAGGTCAAATCCAAAATTTAACTCAAGTAAGATCTGAGCAATGTGTTCAGTGAATTTCCTTGTTCTGTTTTCTCTCCCAACCACAGCACTTGGAACTTTTCTATTCCTATGCATTTTCACACATGTATTCCCCTTTTGGTAAACAGGAAACAACCTAGAAACCTGCCAAAGAGGGCCTCTGAAAGGATCTGCCCTGCAGACTATCAAAGCAGACGCTGAGACTTATGGCCAACTGTTGGGCAGAGTGCATGGAATCTTATGTAAGAAGTGGGAAATAGTAAGATCTGGAGAGGACAGGAACCCCACAAGGAGAGCAACAGAACCAGAAAATCCGAACACAGGGGTCTTCCCAGAGACTCATACTTCAACCAAAGACTATTCATGGCAATAATCTAGAAAGCCTGCACAGATGTAGCCCATGGCAGTTTAGTGTCCAAGTGGGTTCCATAGTAATGGGAAGAGGGACTGCCTCTGACATGAACTGATTGGCCTGCTCTTTGATCACCTCCCCCTGTAGGGGGAGCAGCCTTAACAGGCCACAGAAGATGACAATGCAGCCACTCCTGATGTGATTTGATAGACTAAGATCAGAAGGAAGGAAAGGGGGACCTCCCCTATCAGTGGACTTGGGGAGGGGCATGCGTGAAGAAGGGGGAAGGAGGGTGGAATTGGGAGGGGAAGAGGGAGGGGCTTGGGGGGATACAAAGTGAATAAAGTGTAATTAATAAAATAAAATTAAATTAAAAAAGAATTTTGACAAAAAAAAAAAATTATGGAAGTGAAGTTCAACAGACTTTGTAAGTTTCTCCTGACTTTACTAATATTACATAAACCAGAAAATAAGACTTTTGATGATGAAACATTGTGCCTCGAAAATAATATTGAACATATGTCCCTCCTTAAAGCAACCTGGGTCTATGAATTTTATTTTTCATTCATATTGCTCTTACATCAGTAGGTATTCCAGTGGAATACATGTATGTATTAAATATTTGGAATTATTCAAGACATTGGAGTCAATGAATAATAAATGGTTATTAAACTCATAAATAAATGGTATGTTTGTCAAAAGAATGGCTATATATGTATAGTTATTCTGTAAATAAGTAAACAATAAAAGATTTAAACTGAAGTCATTTCATTCTGTACTATGAATTTCCATTCTTCAGTGGGTATGATCAGTTATAACTGAGCAATTAAAGATAAAATCTCTACTATGAATTTCTGTTCTTCAGTGGGTATGATCAGTTATAACTGAGCAATTAAAAATAAAATCATGTAAGATATATCTCAGGGAAACATAAATTAAATAACTAAGCCAGATGTTCCCAACTTTTCCTTATTACCAATATAAAATATTTCCATCTAAAATAGTTTAAAAGTAAGCACCAGTAAACTTGTTCTGCAGTGTTTAATATATCTTATTGGTATAATTTATTGGATTATTTAGTATCAGTTAAC
The DNA here is from genome assembly GCA_010120015.1 of Rhombomys opimus. Taxonomy (NCBI): domain Eukaryota; kingdom Metazoa; phylum Chordata; class Mammalia; order Rodentia; family Muridae; genus Rhombomys; species Rhombomys opimus. Next base: position 1,654,586 of record REGO01000372.1, on the reverse strand, counting down.
TTATAATTTTTAATTTGTAACATTGAAGACTGTTAACCCAGATAATGTCTTTGGTGAATACTTCTAATCATGGAATAGGTTCTTAGTACTGAGTTTATTCTATGCCTGCAAAACATATTTGGTAAGACCCAAACTTTATTACTGTTTTTACAGTGCACAAAATTCTTGCCTTCATTCTAGTAGTCATCCAGGAGTATGAATTTTAAGGAATGATTGTACAATATTCTCATGCTTTGAGACTGTTCACAAATTCTGATTCTTTACATTTTCAGGTGGGATTATATTTTTCTATTCTCCTCAAGCCAGGCACAGTCAGGGTGTTTGTTTTGGTTTGTTTGTTTGTTTTTTTTTTTTTTTTTTTTTTTTTTTTGCTCACCAGCTATAATTCTCAGTATGTGATATCTTCAGGAGTTCTGCCATTATTGTCCTATCCAACACTTTCTCTTTTCAAGAATGTCTCAGCAGAAATGGAATTTTACAAGGATACAGAGCTGTTGTGACCAATGTTTCTCAGAGAATATAGTGGTAAAGCTCTCTGACAAGCAACAATAAAGTTTAGGCTTGTAGCCAGGCAGAAAAACACTTTTATTTTGTGATATTAAGCTACGAATGTTGGGGGGTTTCTTTTATTCTAACATAGCATGGCCTGGGTTAAATATATTGAGTAAGTTATTTAGATACATACTATTTCCATGAATATTTGTAGTTTTAGAAAAATCCATAAACACATAGATTTAGTGAAAGAATAGTAGATTTACGTAATTGAGAGGTTTAGGAGCATTGCCTTGAATTAGAAAACTAGAATTAGAAGACTGATACAATAACTATGTAGAACAATAATACAGAACAAAGATAAACCAAGTTAAAGAAAAAGAACCATTTAGCTTGGAAATAAGAACACATCAACTGAGTTCATTTTATTATTCTCTAAAGCAAATGTATACTTAACTAGGGCTGACATTTAAAAAAAATGAAATGAGGAACTTGTTCATCATTTATAGCAGCTTACAATTTAGTGGCATTCAAAAAAAAATACACACACACACACACACACACACACACACATAGTATTGCTTCTTTTAAAAAAAATCTATCTGGAAGAAAAGAACATGCTAAATTGCCCTTGGGTTGTTGTGAAGGGGAAATAAAACTTTATTAGCTCTCCAAAGATACACAGAGAAGGTTCCTTAGGCTGCCACAGGAATCTGGAAGGAAGGCTGGACTTAATGAGCTGCTTGCATTGTGTTAGTCTCAGAAAGTACCATGCTACTCCACGGTAGAGCCATCCGGAACAAAAAGAATCAGCAAAGCAGCAGGAAGCCTCATAATTAATGAGAGACCTACAGCAGAATGCTGTTTAATCTAACATGACTATTCAAAATTGAAGACAATAACAGCATGGGTCTTCATTCGCAAAGGCAATCTATCACTTTTCCTCCCAAGAAAATGAGAAAGTACCAAGCTTTTCAGAAGCTGAAATTTGAAACTGTGCAGTACATAATAAATATCCTAGAGATTTTTAAAAATGTTCGAAAGATGGAGAAATAAAATGAGTGTGGGAGATTTAATTTACGCTATCTGGGATACAGCAGACAGAGGAAATTCCATTTACCGTCTGTGACTATTATAAAGCCAAACATTCTTAGTCAGTAATACCTTCAAGTGGTCAGAGACTTATAATCTGAGAACTTAGTAATTATAAATAGTTCCTAATTACCTGGTAATGGCGGTAAGTGGTGGCTATAGGTATTTCTTCTTTTTTTTTTTTCACTATTTTTTCTAAATTTTTCTTATTACTTACATTTTGTTAGCTCTGTATCCCAGCAGTATCCCGGTCCCTCATTCCCTCCCAATTCCACCCTCCCTCCCTCATCTCCTCCCTGCCCCTTTCCAAGTCCACTGAAAGGGGAGGACCTCCTCCCCTTTCATTGGACCCTGTTTTATCAGGTATCCTCAGACCTGGCTGCAAAGCCCTCCTCTGTGGCCTAGCAGGACTTCTCCTCCTTTGGGGGGTGGGGAGCTCAAAGAGGCAGCCACTGAGTTCCTGTTAGAAATAGTCTCTGTTCCCCTTATCATGGGAAACCAATTGGTTACTGGGCTACATCCTAGCAGAGGTTCTAGGTTAAATCCATACATGGTCCTTGGTTGAGTGTCAGTCTCAGAAAAGACTCCTGTGCCCAGATATATTTGGTCCTTGTGGAGCTCCTATCCTTTCCCCATCATACTAACTCCCCTTCTTTCATATGATTCCCTGTACTCTGCCAAAGGTTTGGTTATGAGTCTTAGTATCTGCTTTGATACACTGCTAGGGAGAGTCTTTCAGATGCCTTCTGGAGTAGACTCCTGTCATAAGTCCAATGCACATCCGATTTGTCTTTCTAAGTGAGGATTGATCATCTTACCCCATGTCTGCTTTCTTGATTATCTTTTTTAGGTGTATAGATTTCATGTTTATCATATCTTACACGTCTATATAAGCAAGTATATTCCATGTTTGTCTTTCTCCTTCTGGGATACTTCACTCAGAATGATCTTTTCTAGATACCACCATTTGCCTGCAAACTTCATGATTTCCTCCTTTTTGATTGCTGAGTAGTATTCCATTGTGTAAAAATAACACAATTTCTGTACCCATTCCTCCACTGATGGACATCTGGGTTGTTTCCAGGTTCTGCCTATTACAAATAAAGCTGCTACAAACATGGTTGAACAAATGTCCTTGTTGTGTACTTGAGCAAATTTTGGGTATATACTTAGCAGTGGTATAGCTGGGTCTTGAGGAAGCACTATTCCTAATTGTCTTAGAAAGTGCCAGTAGCTTTCCAGAGTGGTTGTACCAGTTTACATTCCCAACAGCAGTGGAGGAGGGTTCCCATTTCTCCACAACCTCTCCAGCATGTGTTGTAACTAGAGTTTTTCATCTTGGCCATTCTGATGGGTTGAAGGTGATATCTCAGGGTTGTTTTGATTTGCATTTCCCTGATGGCTAATGAGGTTGAGCATTTCTTTAAGTGTTTCTTTGTCATTTGATATTCCTCTGTCGAGAATTCTCTGTTTAGCTCTGTTCCCCATTTTTTTAATTGGATTACTTGGTTTACTGCTTTTCAGCTTCTTTAGTTCTTTGTATATACTGGATATTAGTCCTCAGTCAGATAAAGGGTTAGTGAAGATTCTTTCCCAAACTGTAGGTAGTCGTTTTGTTTTGATGATGGTGTCCTTTGCTTTACAGAAGCTTTTCAGTTTCATGAGGTCCCATTTATTGATTGTTGCTCTTAGAGCCTGTGCTGTTGGTGTTCTGTTCAGGAAGTTG
>REGO01000372.1:1539907-1648925 GCA_010120015.1 Rhombomys opimus | reverse complement strand
GTGCTGAAAAGAAGGTATACTCTTTTGAGTTTGGATTGAAAGATCTGTAGACGTCTATTAGTTCCATTTGATTTAGGGTCTCTGTAAGTGTTTTTATTTCCCTATTTGTTTTCTGTCTAGTTGATCTGTCCCTTGGTGAGAGTGGAGTGTTGAAGTCTCCCACTATTAGTTTATTAGGATCAATGTGTGATTGAAGCTTTAATATTGTTTCATTTACGAATGTAGGTGCTCTTGTATTTGGGGCATAGATATTCAGGATTGTGATGTCCTCTTGGTGGATTTTTCCTTTGATGAGAATATAGTGGCCCTCCTTATCTTTTTTGATTAACTTGGGTTGAAAGTCTATTTTATTAGGTATTAGGATGGCTACTCCTGCTTGTTTTCTTGAACCATTTGCTTGAAAGACATTTTTCCAGCCCTTTACTCTGAGGTAGTGTTTATCTATGTTGCATAGGTATGTTTCTTGGATGCGACAGAATGATGGATCCTGTTTCCGCAACCATTCTGTTAGTCTGTGTCTTTTTATTGGGGAGTTGAGTCCGTTGATGTTGATAGAAACTAGTGACCAACAATTGTTACTTACTTTAGATGTGGGGTTGTTGGTGTCACTGAGTTTTATTGCTTGTATTCTTTTGGTTTTTTTGTTGTGTAGTTATCTATTTCCTCTGTTTCTTTAGATGTAGTTGTTTTCTTTGGTTTGGAGTTTCCCTTCTAGTAACTTCTGTAGAGCTGGGTTACTATGTAGACATTGTTTAAATTTGCTTTTGTCTTGGAATATTTTGAATTCTCCGTCTATGTTGATTGAAAGTTTTGCTGGGTACAGTAGTCTGGGTTGGAGTCTCTGGTCCCTTAAGGACTGTATTGTTTCTGTCCAGGCCCTTCTGGCTTTCATAGTTTCTGTTGAGAAATCTGGTGTGATTCTGATAGGTCTACCTTCATATGTTACTTGGCCTTTTTCCCTTGCTGCTTTTAGAATTTTTTCTTTGTTCTGTAGGTTCAGTGTTTTGACTATGATGTGATGTGAAGAATTTCTTTTCTGGTCTAGTCTACTTGGTGTTCTGTAGGCCTCTTTTATGTTTATGACCATCTCCTTTAAGTTGGGAAAGTTTTCTTCTATAATTTTCTTGAAAATATTTTCTGGACCTTTGAGCCTGATGTCTTCTTTTTCTTCTACTCCTATTATTCTTTGGTTTTGTCTTTTCATGGTGTCCTTGATTTCTTAGATGTTTTGTGTTTGGAACTTTTCTGATTTTATTTTTTCTTTGAGAGACGTGTCAATTTCCGCAAGTGTATCTTCGGCTCCTGAGATTCTTTCTTCCATCTCTTGTATTCTGTTGGTGATGCTTACCTTTGTAGTTCCTGATCTTTTCTCTATGTTCTCCAGCTCCTGGTTTTTCTCTATTTGTGTTTTCTTTATTGATTCTAATTCTGTTTTCATGTCTTGCACCATTTCCTTCATCTGTTTGAATGTGAAGTCCTGCTTTTCAATGACAGCTTCTATTTTTTTTGCCCGTTTCCTCTCTATGTATCACTAATTGTGCCTCTAATTCTTTGGGTATAATTGCCTGTATTTCTATGAGAGCTTTGTTTATTTCTTCTTTATTTGCCTTCCTTTGTGTGGACTTTTATTTGAGAGCTTTGTGCATTTCTTCTTTGTTTGCCTCAATTTTTGTGGTCATTCCTCTGAGAGCACGATTTGTTTCCTCTTGGTTAATCTCGATTTCTTTGGCTATTTCTCTCAGGGCTTTGTTCATTTCATCTTTATGGGCCTCTAATAGCTGGAGAAACATAGTTTTGAGGTCGTTTTCTTGTATATCTAGTGAACTGAAGTGTCCATTGTTTTGTGGGTTTGCTGGTGAGGTCATTATGTCCTGATTTTTGTTGGGAGTGTTCTTATGTCTGCCTCTAGCCATCTGGTTATTTATAATCTTCACTGTTTGTTCCTTGAGATTGTAGTTCGGGCTATGATCCTCTCTTTCTGTTTTCTGGACTGTTTTTTTCAGGAAGATGAGAGAGGTTCACTGGTTTGGGAGTGTGTACTGTGGTTTCAGTTTTGCCTAAGTAAGGAATGTGATGCTGGCGCTATTTGCGTGCACTTTTAGCGGGCGCAGTGTGCATGCGCAGATTCTCTGACTATTTCAGTGACCTGCAAGCCACAATTACGCAGTTCTGTCTGAGATCCAGGGATTGTTTGCCTGGATTACACTGGTGGACCCGCAAGGCAGAGGCTTCTATGTTGGGGTCTCTATCCCAAGAATCCCTATGATGCCCACACTAGGGGTGTGGGTGGCAGGGATCTCGTCTGGTTGCTTCTGTGAAGAGGCCCTGGGTCTGAGGCAAATTCTCCCTAGAAGGCTCACTCACTCTCTTGCAGGGCCAGTTGGAATGCACAGGGGTTCCCCTTGCTCACTACTCTCTGATTTGTTCCTGCTGGGGAGAGTGCACGGGTAGGCTAACAGTCAGCTCTGTGACACTGTGGCCGCAGGACTCGGTGTCCACCTTTCCTGTGTGCTGCCTCTTTGTCCTTTCCCTCTGCCAGGAGGGGTTATGTTGACTGGTCTCGAGGTGGCACGGGAAAGAGTTAGGTTGAGTGTTCTCAATCCCAGATCCCAGGCCCAGATCTCTCTGCCAGAAGCAGCCTGGCGGTAGAACCTATGTTTGCTGATCCTGAGAGAGTACCAGGTAGATTTGAGTGTCCTCAGATCCAGAGCTTGGGTTTCTCTGCTAGGGGCCGCTGGGTGAGCTGGAGAGAGGGTGCTGTGTCCTTGGCAGGCTGCCTCTCTGTCCTTCCCCTCTGACCTTCCCCTCTGCTAGGGCAAGCTTATGGAGGTGCTCTCAGGGGAGTGCCAGAAGGGGTTGGGGCTTCTCGGTCCGATCCTGAGCTGGGGTTTCTCTGCCAGGGGTCGGGGGGGGGTGATAGAACTTGCTGCTAGACCTTATGGCACTGGACCCAGGAGAATCTCAGGATGTGTAGAATGACCACAGTCCCATATCCTGAGCTGTAGTTTGTTTGCTAGGAGCAGCCGGCAGCACTGGAGTTCTGGCACTCTGAAGCTGCTATGTGCCTCTTTATCCTTCCACTCCACAGCGGCAGGGTTATGGCAGCATTTGGGGGAGTGCCCGAAAGGATTGGGTTTTCTCAGCCCCCATCTCGGGTTGGGGTACAGACAATGTGGTCTGTGGCAGATTCTGCTGGACGCCTCCTGCCTCCTCCCAAGAGGGAGTAGGGATTTTGAGCTGGGTGCGCAGCTGCTCTCCGAGTGGCAGAGCTCAGTTGTGATGGTGGAGGGTACCCTGGGGCATCGAGACCTTCCAGGGAAAGACTAGGTGACCGTGATCAGACTAGCAACTTTGCTTCCACGTGGGGTTTTCTTGTGCCTGGGACTCCCAGTCTCAGGCACCCTTGTGCTCACCAATCAGCCTGGGAAAGTGATTGGGACACGCAGCCTTGCAGCACCAGCCCGGAGACCCAAAGCCGCGTTAGCCGGGTTCTCTTCCAGGTTCTGGCTGGGCAGCCGGGAGTGGACCGATTCCCACGCCGTGGGAGCCTCCCCTCACCTGGGAAACACGATCGCTGCAGTTTTAGGGCCCAGAGTTCAGTCTCCTGGTCGCTGCACGGAGTGTGTTGTCCTGCTTCTCAGACGCAGTGTTCTCCCGGCGCCGCCATCTTAGCCCCCTGCTGCAATTAGGTATTTTAACAAAGCATACAAAACACTGGGGTCTCATTATGGCATCTTCATGTAGATATTGTCTTTTTTCACCTTTTCCCTTTTTCCTGTCTTTCCTTGATCTCCTTTTTATTGATGCTTTTCCACCTCACAAATAAAAACCCTTATATTTTCATGTCAAATATATATAATATCCTATAAAATATATCCTACATATAAGATACATGTTTTTTTCTGTGATAAACTGGTTTACATTCTTTTGAGTATATCTTCAGGAATGATACAGCTGACTATATAGTGGTTTATTTTAAGGCCTTTTGAGAATTTTCCATACTAATTTGCACAGGTGCTGTACTGGTTTACATTTCCACCAGCAGTACATAAGGACTAGATTTTTTCCTTACATCTGAATTAGTATTTTTTGTTTGTTTGTGTTGTTTTGTTCTTGATAACTTGTTTTCTTCATAATAACAATTTTGTTAGAAGGAAATTGAAAGTCAATACAGTTTTATTTTACACTAATGTGATAGATAAGAACTTGAGAGTTAGAGTGTGTGTGTTTGTGTACATGACATATATGTATATATATTTCCACTTGTAGTTACTTTGATAGGTATGTATTCAAATTACTAACCCATTTTATTACATAAGTTCTTTTGCTTTTAAACTTTACTTCTAATTATAATCTAAACATTAATCTCATGTTATCATATAGTTTTCAAATATTTCCTCACTTTTGTATACTTTATCTTTACTCTTGGATTCTTCACTCTGTGGAAGTTTTTTAGTTGCATGTAAACCCACTTTGTTATGATTTTTTGAAGTATGTTGGTCTTCTTTAGACTGCTTTTACTTATGCTCTTATCTTGAAGTCTTCCACTTTGTTTTATTGGTTTCAAGATTTCAGGTCTTTGATACAGTCTAAAGACATTTTCTTATTTAGAGATCAAGGTGTGGATTTAATGATCTACAGGGAGATACCTTCTTTTCTCAGTATCATTTGTTGAAATGTTTATCTTTTCTCCATGCTTGTAGCATTTTTAAAACACGTGCAATACATGGGAAAATTCATATCTCAAAAATTTGATGTTTATATACTGTTAGCATATTTGCAAGTTATATCAGTATTTATTGAACTCAAATAAACATACTGATGGTTTAAATATTTTTTCTAAGCAATTAAGTATATTCTATTTACAATGAAAGATTTGTGTTTACAATATACAGATGGAATGACCCTTATAAACCATCAGATATTATTTGGTTACACCCAAAATCTTTGTTACTGCTTTTGCTATTGCTGGTTTGCTGGTTTGTTTGACTGCTGGATATACTGATGACAATGAAGAGTAGAAACACCCTAAGAAACTACTGCAAAAGAGGTCTACATCCCCTGTCCTTATTAACATTATTTCTCTCCTCTATAGAGTTGGGAGATTGGAAGGCAGGTAGAGGCTGAAGAAGCCACAAATAAAGTAGGTTTTAAAAATCAAAGCCTATATTGTGTCACTATTGCACTATTACATCTTGCATGTCACCACTGGTGATCAAAGGGTCTATAGCTGTGCTGTTCATACTTCTTCTTTAGTGGTATGCACGCTAACTTTCAATACCATGAACACTAGGCAGTATGTCTCAAGGCTCTAGGTAGGCACCTGATGTATAATGAGTTGTGTTGGTCTTTTCTCCAGTGATGGGCACTTATCATCAATTTGTTAAAAAGGTTCTTTCTAATACAGAAAAAAATTTAGTTTTATGTAAATTCTTAGGCTATGACTAAGGAACTGAAATACTCATTATACTACATAAAAGAAACATGCTGAAAGATTTAAATAGAACAAACATTTAAAATAAAGTAATAAAATTATCTTTTAAAACTATGTTATACCTTGTTTTTTGGCATAGAAAAGGAGGTTTTTTCTCTTTTTTCTTTTTATTTATTATTTATTACAATTTATTCACTTTGTAACCCCCTCCCTCATCTCTTCCCAGTCCCATCCTCCCTCCCTCTTTCCCCTCAATGCTCCTCCCCTAGTCAACTGATAGGAGAAGTCCTACTCCCATACTATCTGACCATAGTTTATCAAGTCTCATCAGGACTGACTTCATCATCTTCCTCTGTGGCCTGTCACCTCCCAAAGATGAGGTGATCAAAGAGCTGGCCACTGAGTCCATGTCAGAGACAGACCCTGCCCCCGTGCTAGGGAACCCACATTGAGACTGATCTGCCTACTGGCTATGTCTGGGAAGGGGTCTAGGTCCTCTCCATGCATCGAAGCATCGGTCTCTGCAGGCCCTCTGGGGCACAGATTTTTTGGAACTAACCAGAGAATTCTCAGTAGAAGAATATCTAATGGCAGAGAAACACTTAAAGAAATGCCTACTATCCTTAGTCATCAGGAAAATGCAAATAAAAAGGACTCTGAGATTTTACTTGGTTTGCTGCTTTTCAGCTTCTTTAGAAAACATCATTCTGAGTGAAATATCCCAGAAGGAGAAAGACAAACACGGTATATACTCACTTATATAGACCTATAAGATATGATAAACATAATGAAATCTATACACCTAAAAAAGATAATCAAGAGAGCGGACATGGGGTAAGAGGATCAATCCTCGTTTAGAAAGACAGATGGGATGTGCATTGAACGCATGACAGGGGTCTACTGAGCGCATCTGAAAGCCTCTAACTAGCAGTGTTTTCAAAGCAAGGACTCATGACCAAACCTTTGGCAGAGTACAGGGAATCATAAGAAAGAAGGGGAGTTCGTCTGATGGGGAAAGGATAGGAGCTCCACAAAGACCAAATATATCTGGGCATAGGGTCTTTTCTGAAACTGACATTCAACCAAGGACCATGTATGGATATAACCTAGAACCTCTGCTAAGATGTAGCCTGTGGTAGCTCAGTAACCAATTGGTTTCCCAAAGTGAGGGGAACAAGGACTATTTCTAACAGGAACTCAATGAAGATACCTGATAAAACAGGATCAGATGAATGGGGGGAGGTCCCCCCCTATCAGTGGACTTGGAAAGGGGCACAGTAGTGATGAGGGAGGGAGGGACTTGGAGGGAACGAGGGTTCGGGGCACGGCTGGGATACAGAATTAATAAAATGTAACTGATAAAAAAAATAATAAAAAAAAAGAGATTTTACCTTACACACGTCGGAATGGCTAAGATAAAAAACTCAAGTGACAACAAATGCTGGAAGGGATGTAGAGAAAGGGGAACCTCCCTTGACTGCTAGTGGGAATGTACATTTGTACAACCACGTTGGAAATCAATCTCATGTTTTCTTAGACAATTAGAAATAGTGCTCCCTCAAGATCCAGCTACACTACTCCTAGACATATATCCAAAAGATGCTCAACCATACAACAAGGACATTTGCTCAGCTATGCTCACAGCAGCTTTATTCATAATAGCCAGAATCTGGAAACAACTTATAAGTCCCTCAATTGAGGAATGTATACAGAAATTGTGGTACATTTACACAATGGAATACTACTCAGCAATTAAAAATAAGGACATCATGAAATTTACAGACAAATCGGTGGAACTAGAAAAGATCATCCTGAGTGAAGTAACCCAGAAGCAGAATGACATGCAGGGTGTACAGTCACTTGTACGTGGATATTAGGCACATATTGTAGGATATACTTAGTAAAATCTATAATCCTTAAAAGCTAAACAACAAGGACCAAGAAAATATGCTTAATCCTCATTGAGAAGGGCAAACAGGATGGACATCGGAAGTAGGAGAGGACAAGTAAGAGGACAGGAGCCTTTCACTGAGGACTCCTGAAAGATTCTACCCATTAGGTATTGAAGAAGATACTGAGACTCATAGCCAAACTTTGGGTAAAGTGTAGGAACAGTTATGGAAGAAGAGGGAAATAGAAAGACCTGAAGAGAACAGGAACTCCACAAGAACAACAGAGCCAAAAGCCTGGGCACGGGGTGGGGGGGGGTCTGCAGAGACTGATACTCCAACCAAGGACCTTGCATGGAGAGGACCTTGACCCCTTGTTCAAAGGAAACCCATAGGCTGCTCAGTTTCTGAGTGTGTTCCCTAGTAAGGGGTACATGGTCTGTCTCCAACAAAATAAATTTCTTAAAATAACAGTGTTAAGTGTGGGATACTTCTGTTTAAATTGTTAGACAAGAGCTACAGCATTCTACAACAATGCTTACTCTTACTCTTTTTTGCACACCAGAAATGTAAGGTAAGGCCCTACTGATGAACATGGCATATACATTCAATAAAGAACCCAGAGAAAATAATAAGATTCTTTTCTTCTTTAATATGAACTTACTATATATTGTTAAATTCTTATTATTATAGTTATGTAGTATATTATTAACCTTTTGAGAAAGATGCTCAGAGTATCGCCACATGTGGAAAGCTGCAGATCTGGCCCCCACCCCTTACTGGCTGCAGTACTTGGGAGACCAGGCCCTGTACCTTGTCTGAAGAACAAAGCAGAGTTGGCCCTGTTAGCATGGGTGCAGGTAAAGCTGGACTCCAGGGTGTGAACATGGAAGAGCTGGCCCTTTCCCTCAACTGAGCAGCTCTGGAGAACTGCCCATGAGGGACTGAGGGAGGAAGGTAGGCCTCCTCCCGAAATCTGCTGTGTAATTTGGAGAGCAGGTCCTGCACTTTGCCTGGGCAGCACAGTAGCGTTGGCATTGGTGGTGTGGGTGGATGAGAACTAGTAGTCTGACCAACTCCGCTAAAACCCAGGCCCAGTTCTGAGTTAGCCCACCCAATATCTCCCTCTTCTAATGAAATTCTGGAATGTGTAAAGGTGCCAATACTGGAGAATGAAAGGTGAAGAATCTGCATGACACAGGGCAACAACAGGACATTTGAGAGGAGTCCTGGTGACAAACCAGTATTAGTAACATAGCAGAAGCCAGAGGTCTTGAACTAGACCAATGATTCATTACAGTGAACATTTGCAAGTGAACATTTGCTGTCTGGACCAAAGGGCATACTGCAGAACATCATGACACACCACAGCTTCCAAGCCGAGATATATTTTTCTCTTTTTGTATTCTTATTTGTTTGCTTTTGGTGTGTTTTGTTTTGTTTGGGGAGGATTAGTAAGGTTGGAGGGCAGATATGGAGGGGTGAAGAGATCATTGGGATTGGGGTGCATGGTGTGAAATTCCCAAAATATCACTAAAAATAGTTTATAAACAAGAATGATGCTCAGAAACACAGTGTTGTATATAGTCCCTGTTACCATTTTGGTAAAATTGGTGATTCTCATAGATACTCTTTAGTATAATAATATATTCACATATTTGTTCATTAATAGTGCATTCATGTTAAGAACAAAATTTGAATATTTGTACTGCAAAATTTGAATATTTCCATTCAAAAGGTAAAGCTTATTGAATTAACAGTGCACACAAACAAAAACATCTGATAATTGCTTTGGAGGTTTTATTATTTTGCTAGATAAAGTACTTTTCTTAACTGCAAGATAGAAAATGAGCATTAACAATAACCTAGGAAGTAACCTCTACTATCTAAAAGGGGAACAGAAGGTAAAAATACAAAAACAGAATGTCAATAGTGTTATAGAGGAGTGAATTGCGGCCATCATAAGAGAAAACTGTTGGCAAGCTTTCCTAGAGGAAGCCTAAAAGTCTTAATATAGGACCAAGAACGCTGGGATGGAAAAAGAAGATCAGGGTAAAGTGAATTTGTTAACATAAGGGATTCAGTTGAAACAACAAATAGTTGAGATTCTTGCATGCTGTTAAAATATATATAAAGCTATCACCAAGATGATTACATAGATAGATTTCTATAGATCTCTTATAAGAAAATATTTCAAGTTTTGTACAGAAATAAGATGCTATCAAAGAATTGAATGAAAAGCTAAAGTAAGAGCTGGAGGGAGAACAGTAATGTAAACCCAGTGCTACACTGTACACATAATAACACAGTTCATTATAACTAGGAGAGAGAAGTAGCAATTCTGAATATAAGATTCTTTAGTGCAATCTCGAAATTATGCATTTTCACATCTAGAAGACTAAGAGAATCAGGAATGAAAAGTAAAAGTAAAAAAGTAATGATATTCAGTTGATAGAATCTAAGTACAAAGTGAAAGATAAGAGAAAACTCCTAAGAGTAAGGAACTGTAGAACACATTATCATTACAATCCCTCTACTGCAATGGTTCCTGAGCCGTGGGTAGAGGTTACATTTCGGAATGGTTAAACAGTCCCTGATGGGTTCTTCTCTGCAGTTTAACAAGTTGTGGGTCTAGGTAGTAATCACCATCTTCAGCAAAAGAGGCCTCTTTAAGCTTCTTTGAGAAGGGATGAGTACTAAAGTCATATACACACGTAAATATACAAATTCAGAATATAATTATACATTATATGAAAGGATGTTTATGAGCTTAATAATAAAGCAGGACATGAATGTGAGACAGTGACACTGGAGTAGTTGAATAAGGGGAAGAAAGGATAAAAGAAGATATAAGTATGAAACTAATGAAAATTTCAAATATAAATAATTAAAAATAGGAGAAATTTTTTTAATCCATGGGACATCACAAAAAAACAAAACAAAACAAAGAAACAATCAAAAGACATCATGTGATACATCACAAGAAGGTCTCAATCTCATCTAAATGACAGACATAATTACAGGAATTTACTCCTTGATTTTATGTATTCTGGAGTGTCAGCCAATAGCCTAAAAATATAATACAATGTGATAAAAAAGTCAGATAAATGACCTAAATGATCGAATCTAAAGCCACAGCTTTTTAATGGTGTAGACGGATCCAAAAATAGATTTGATACTGTCAAATGAAATGCATGAGGCCTCTGACCAAAGTTGTGTCCATAATGAATCAAATTTCTTCCTCAAGTTCATAATGCTTCCAGTGTTAAAGCTGTACTGTCATCATTGATTAATGTCATTTATGCCTCATCGGGGAAAATATGAAAATTTTATTCTATAAATAGAGAAATCCCAATTTTCAGCTTTTCAATTTCTAGCTACATAACTTTTTTAAAAGTTTCGTTTGTATGAAAGTAAATAGTATCTTGCTAAGTAGAGAAAGACCCCATATCTCATAAAAGACATATTATGACAATATGTCTATATTTGAAGACTTCTTCCTCATAACATGCCTAGAAACTGAAGCAACCAAACACATTTTAATGTAAGATCTAGTAATCATGTTAAAAATGAATGTTAGGATAATGAAATGTCAAAAATTAAACAAGTGTTAGTATGACTGAATAATTACTACAAGTCTGCATATTTACTGAGTCTTTAAATTCATACCTGTTAGGTACTGTGAGAATCCCATTATTTTACTATGAGTTGACAGCATGAACATTTTATTGAAAAAGACAAACAATGAGCAAAAATATGAAAAAATTCTTAATCCCGTGACATGTCTGTGACAAAGTTCTGATCATAAAAATATCAAAAGAGGTTAGCATAATTGAAGATTATGTCACTAAAGGAACAAATTATTTGAATAAAGACTCCTTAGCCATAATGTAGATTGAACAGAAAATGTTTTTTACCTCATTCTAGAGTAGATTTAATTTTGTTCAAGTCCCAAATCTGGAGGTTTGTGGTGATTTCCATGAATGAGAGAAAGCTTTTATTATCTCTTTAAACAAATTGAAAAAAAAATCAGCTGAAAGTTGCTGCAAGCCAAGCAGGTAATAATAATATTATGTGAGTACATGGAAAGAATTTATTGAAAGTTGATTATATTCTGCTCTAAGCTCTTTCTTCTTGGTAGTTTTGCAAAGCAGAATTTCAGAATTTAGAAGATTACTGTTCTGAGTCTGGGTATAGCTATGATGCATTTTTATTTTTAGTTTATTGTAATTAAATAAAATTAGATGTACATTTATTTTGTTAAGAACATTCTTTTCTCATTCTGCTCTCTCTTAATATAATTCTTCATTGATCATAATTCTCAATTTAAGCTTCATTTTATTAAATATGCACCCAGACAATGTTTCTGTACCATTGTAGATTCTCACATTTTACTGTTATATAATGAAAAGTTCAGATTATCTAGACATATATAAATCTAGAGTTTAAGGCTTGCTTCTTGATTTGTTATTACTGACTCCTTTGGTTATTGTAACACACATATGAAAGCATTTTCTATGCTTCATGACCAAGCAAAAGACATTAACTGTATATCTTGTCTCCAAAGAAGGTACACAAGCAAGAAAGTCAGGATTTAAGTGATTTCAATCATGAGATTAATGACATAATCTCTAAGTAAAACACCTTTAGGTGCTTAATTCTAATAATGTGATATAAGTTACCTGTCATACACAAATCATAGATCTTATTTTCATTACTGCTTAAAGCAAATATGGTGCATATCAACAATCTCAGTACTCCAATGCCCAATCAAGGTTATCTTACGTCACTACATACTGAGGTCCAGGCAAATGCAGGTACATGGACCTTGTGTGAAGAAGGCAAGGCAAAATCAAAAGAGACTAGTAGATTAACTCAGAGATACTGTATTTGAAAGTAAACCAGGAAGACCATTTTTATTAAGAGTTATTAAACTATTCCACAGTCAGAAACTAATTTTTCCACTAATTTTGCAAACTAATTTGCAAATAAATGGCTTATTTCTGCAATGTGTGTCACAATTAAGCAAAGAAAATATATCCCAGGACACTTCTGTGAAAACTGTGTGAACGATGATAAGGATCTCATTTGTTATTTGCTATAGAAGCTCCAGAAGTAAAAAACTGATAATGTAATAGAAAACGTGCCATTAAAGCCTCCCATTTATTTGTTCCTGAGGATAAAAGGTGTGTAAATAAAGTTGATATTTTACCTTGTTCCTAAGAGACAATGTTAACTTCAATCTTGCATTGGTTTTGTGATTGCGAAGGGATATGAAGTGTTCCTGAATTTTATAAAACGGAGATGTGCTAGGTTGAGAGATCTTGGCATCCTCACTCTATTACATAATTTCATGAAGTCAACAGTAACTTTGAGACTGTGAAAATAAGTTGGCCTTACCAGGAAAGGCTAATAGTGTGTACTTTTTTTTTTCAAGGAACTATTCCTCAGTTCACAATAATTTTTTATATTAATTACATAGTATTCACTTTGTACCCCAGCTGTAGCCCCCTCCCCCATTCCCTCCCTATCCCATCCTCCCTCACTCATTTCCTCCCATGCCCCTCTCCAAGTCCACTGATAGGGGAGGTCCACCTCCCCTTCCATCTAACCCTAGCTTATCAGGTCTCATCAGGACTGGCTGCATTGTGCTGCTCTGTGGCCTGGCAAGGCTGCTCCTCTCAGGGAGAAGTGATTAAAGGGCCAGCCATTGAGTTCATGTCAGAGACAGTCTCTGTTCCCCTTACTAGGGCACCCACTTGGTACTTGCCATGGGCTACATCTGAGCGGGAGTTCTAGGTTATATTCATGAATGGTCCTTGGTTGGAGTATCAGTCTTTGAAAAGACTCCTGTGTTCAGCTCTTTTGGTTCTGTTGCTCTCTTTGTGGAGCTCTTGTCCTCTCCAGGTCTTACTATATTACCCTTCTTTCATAAGATTCTCTGTAATCTGCCTAAAGTTTGGTTATGAGTCTCAGCATGTGCTTTGATATACTGCTGGGTAGAGTCTTAAGCCCTAGAGATTAAATAAAATTTTGCCCTTTCTTTATTCTTTAACAATAAACTACAAATGTCAAAATATTCTTGAACTTTTAATTTTAATATGAATTAAAGTGAACAAAATTATACATAATTGAATTTAATAACACAGCAGTGTCTAATCATTATTTTGATACCTTGAAGAATATCAGTTGTAATTCAAGACACATATACAATTTTTATGTATTTAAGCTTCCTTTGAAAGTTAGATGCAAAAGGTATGAACTTTTACTTAAGTTATATAAACAAGGATTGTTATAAGGAATGTAAGTTAATGTTTTACTTGCTTCTGAAATGTACATATTGGACAAAAGTGAAAAGTATTCGATACACACATATGCACATACATTAACTGCATGTTAATTAATTAGATTAATTGTGATTAGTACTTTACATGAATACTTACATCAAAGCATCTAACTATGTGCCATACATGTTTGTTTGTGGGTGTGAATGCAAATGTGCATATAATTTCACATTTGTCAATTACAGCTTCCAAAAGTCAAAAGCCAGCCTTCTGAAATTTAAAAAAAAATATGTTGGTGTAATTAGTAATTCGATGCCAATTGATATTTTCTGTGAACAGAAACAAAGTTAAAACTTGGGTGGGGCTTACACTATGCACGTTAACATTACTTTCGATCTGTTTTGGCATTGGAAACTGAAAGTAAGTATAAACTTAGCATATTATATTTGCTAATAAGTCACTCATTTCACAAAACTATTTGCAAAAATTTCAACAGACTTATGTATTATAATTAATTGTGAAGGAAAACAAAATATTTGTGTTTCACCTAATTTTTACCACAAAGAATATTTTTCTACGTTCTTTCATATATTTATTATTTTTTTAAATTTTTATACCAATTGCAGTTTATTTCTTTTGTATTCCAGCTGTCGTCCCCTCTCTCATTCCCTCTCAATTTCACACTCTCTTCTTCATTTCCTCCCATGCCCCTCTCCAAGTTCACTGATAAGGGAAGTCCTCCTCCCCTTCCATCTGACCCTAGCCTATCATGTCTCATCAGGATGGGTTGCATTGTCTTCCTCTGTGTTCTGGTAAGGCTGCTAACCCCTAATGAGAGGGTGATCAAAGAGCTGGCCATGGAGTTCATGTCAGAGACTGCCCCTGTTCCCCTTACTAGGGTACACATTTGGAAACCTACATTGGCTACATAATTGCAGGGGTTCTAGGTTATCTCGATGCATGGTCCTTGGTTGGAGTAGCAGTGTCAGAAAAGACCCCTAGAATGCTTCTCCATTGGTGGTCGGAATATCAACTTGTATAACCACTTTGGAAATCAATCTGACCTTTTCTCAGACAATTAATAATGATGCTTCCTCAAGATCCAGCTATACCACTCCTCAATATATATCTGAAATATGCTCAAGTATACACAAAGACATTTGCTCAACCATGTTCATAACAGCTTTATTTGTAATAGCCAGCATCTGGAAACAACCCAGATGTTCCTCAACAGAAGAAAGGATGCAGAAATTGTGGTATATTTATACTATGGAATACTATTTAGCAGTTAAAAACAAGGAAATCATGAAATTTCCAGGCAAATGCTATGATCTAGAAAAGATCATCCTGAGTGAGGTATCCCAGAAGCAGATAGACACACATGGTATATACTCACTTATAAGTGGATATTAGACACGTAATATAAGATAAACATACTAAAATCTGTACACCTAAAGAACCTAAGCATGAAGGAAGACCATGGGTAAGATGATTAAACCTCATTCAGAAAGGCAAATGGGACAGATATCGGAAGAGGGGGAAAACAAGGAACAGGAAAGGAGCCAACCACAGAGGGCCTGTGAAAGACTCTACAATGCAGTCTATCAAAGCAGATGCTGAGGCTCATAGCCAAATTTTGGACAGAGTGCAGGGAATCTTATGAAAGAAGGGGGAGATAAAGAGACTTGGAGGGGACAAGAGCTCCACAAGGAGAGCAAAAGAATCAAGAAATCTTTCATATATTTTATGTGAGATATTAAAACCTTAAATGCAACAGTTTTGTTAATGTGTTTAATTTTCTCTTTAGTCACGAATATGTGTTATGGAAGAAACCATGTTGAACAGAATAGTGAGATTTAACACTACTTTGAATGAAACTTTCTCTTTCAGAGCCTCAGATAAATCATCTTTATTTTATTACCTTTTTATTTTATGGTCAGTTTTTGTCACATTTCCCTGTTTTTTATTAAAATAAATACAATTTCTTTCTATTTTCACTAAATATTTTATAACTATTTAAATGATTATTTATGCATATCAACACATGGTGGGTGACGTGATGTATGTTTATAATCCCAGCACCCAAGGAGGAAGAGGCAGGCACATCTCAGCTCGAGGCCAACCTGGTCTACAAAGTGAGTCGAGCAGAACCAAGTCTACACAGAGAAACCTTGTCTCAAAAAAATAAAAAAGTACATTAACATAAACATAGTCTTCTATAAATCTTAATAAAGTTAATAACAAGCATAATGTTGTATTCAATTCTTATATGAAGAAAGTAAAAATAAGTATAACATACAGTGCATAGAAGCTGCAATTTTCTGTTGTCTCATAATCACTTTGGAAACTTTTCTATGTATCTTGGAAAACATAGACTATTTTTACATCATTCATTTGACATTTACATATTATGTCTGAGAGTAGCCATGAGGTCAAATTTGATGTTTGTTTCATTCATCAAGCTATTTCATCTTTCTGCTTATTCTGAATGAATTGTTTTGGAAAATGTCATCATTATACATTCTGCTTACATTACCTCCATTTGTCACAAATGCAGATTAAGTGTTGTATTATGAACACACATGCCCCCAAGCACACACACACAAACACACATTCATATAAAATACACATATGAACACATACATTCATAAAACACACATTCACTTCAACTGCTTACGATTCAGGATACGACTGACGCAATTTTCATTAAACACTTTTTATGTACAAAGTTAATAAAATATAAGAGATTTTTTTGGTGCAGGGATAGAATTACAATGATTTTTTAGGTATAAGAGTAAATATTTAGAAAATACTTGGAAGACTTCAGCACTCCACTTTCATTAAAGGACGATTATCTAGACAGAAGCTAAATAGGGAAACATAGGCACTTGCAGAAGTACTAAATCAAATGGAATTAATAGATTTTTACAGAATTTTCCCCCAAATTCAAAAGAGTATACCTTCTTTTCAGCATCTCATGGATCCTTCTCCAAAATAGACCACATAGTTGGTAACAAAGCAAGCCTCAACAGATACAAGAAGACTGAAATAATCCCTTGTTTCCTATCTGACCACCACCACCATGGACTAATGCTGGACCTCAACAATAACAGAGATAGCAAAATGCCTATACATACATGGAAACTGAACAACTCACTACTCAATGACACCTGGGTTAGGGAAGAAATAAAGAAAGATATTAAAGATTGCCTAGAATTCAATGAAAATGAAGGCAAAATATACCCAAACTTATGGGACACAATGAAAGCAGTGCTAAGAGGAAAATTCATAGCACTTAGTGCCTTCAAGAAGAAATTTGAGACATCTCATAATGGCAATTTAATGGCTCACCTGAAAGCCCTAGGAGGGAAAAAAAAGAAGCAGCCACATCCAAGAGGAGTAGACAGCTGGAAATAATCAAACTCAGATCTAAAATCAATAAATTAGAAAAAGAAAAAATAATTCAAAGATCGATCAAACCAAGAGCCAGTTCTTTGAGAAATCAACACAATAGACAAACCCTTAATCAAACTAACAAAAAGACAGAGAGAAATTATGCAAATAAGCAAAATCAAAAATGAAAAGGAGGACATAACGACAGACACTGAGGAAATCCAAACAATCATTAGGTCTTCTTGATAGAGACCATTTACCAAAATTAAATCAAGGTCAGGTAAATAGATTGAAAAGTCCTATAACCCCCAAAGAAATAGAAGCAGTCATCAAAAGTCTCCCTTCCTAAAAAATCCCAGGACCTGATTGTTTCAGTGTAGAATTCCATCAGACCTTTAAAGAAGAGCTAACTACAATTCCCTTCAAACTATTCTACAAAATAGATACAGAAGGCATATTACCAAACTCATTCTATGAAGGTACAGTCACACAAAGTCACACAAAGACCCAACAAGAAAAGAGAACATCAGACCCATCTCTCTTATGAATATTGAAGCAAAAATACTGAATAAAATACTTGCAAACCGAATCTAAGAACACATAAAAAATATCATCCACGATGACCAATCACGCTTCATACCAGGCATGCAGGGGTGGGTCGACATAGGGAAATCCATCAATCTAATCCACCAAATGAACAAACTGAAAAAAGAAATACCACATGATCATCTCCTTAGGTGCCAAAAAAGCATTTGACACAATCCAACACCCATTCATATTTAAAGTCTTGGAGAGATCAAAGATACTAGGCACATACCTAAACATAGTAAAGAAAATAAATAGCAAACCTATAGCCAACACCAAACTAAACGGAGAGAAATTTAAAGCAATCCCACTGAAATCAGGGACAAGACAAGGCTTCCCACTCTCTCCATATCTCTTCAACATAATCCTTGAAATCCTAGCCAGAGCAATAAGACAACTAAAGGAAATCAAGGGGATACAAATCGGAAAGGAAGAAATCAAAGTATCACTATTTGCGGAAGATATGATAGTATACATGAGCAACCCCCAAAATTCAACCAGAGAACTCCTTCAGCTGATAAACACCTTCAGCAAAGTGGCAGAATACAAAATTAACTAAAAAAAATCAGAAGCCCTCCTGTATACCAAAGACAGAAGGGCTAAGAAGAAATTAGGGAAACAACACCATTCATAATAACCACTAATAACATAAAGTATATTGGTGTCACTTTAACCAAGCAAGTGAATAACCTGTTAGAAAAAACTTCAAGTCTGAAAAAAGAAATTGAAGAAGATATCAGAAAGATGGAGAGATCTCAAGCTCATGGATAGGTAGGATCAACATTGTGAAAATGGGCATCCTGCCAAAAGCCATCTATAGATTCAATACAATTCTCATCAAAATACCAACACAATTCTGTACAGACCTTGAATGAAAAATTCTCAATTTCATACACAAAAACAAAAAACCCAAAACTGCCAAAATATTCCTGTACAACAACAGAACATCTGGAGGTATTTCCATCCCTGATGTCAAGCTATACTATAGAGCAATAAAAATAAGAATTCAAATTACTGTCCTCGAATTAGAATTGTGGTTTAATGGAACCAAATAGAAGACCCAGAAATAAAGTCACACAATTATGGATACTTGATTTTTGACAAAGAAGCCAAAATCATACAATGGAAAAAAACAACAACAACAAACAAACAGCATCTTCAACAAATGGTGCTGATACAACTGGATGTCTACATGTAGAAAAATGCAAACAGATCCATATTTATCACTCTGCATGAAACTAAAGTCCAAGTGGATCAGAGACCTCAACCTAATCCCAGACTCACCTAATTATTAGAAGAAAATGTGGGAAAGAACTTAGAACTCATTGGCATCAGAAACAGAACAGAGGCCCTGGGTAAGATGGTCAATCCTCACTCAGAAAGACAAATGGGTTGGTCATTGGAAGAAGGAAAAAACAAGAAACAGGATAGAAGCCTACCACAGAGGGCCTCTGAAAGACTCTATCCGGCAGTTTATCAAAGCAGATGTTGAGACTTATATCCAAACTTTGGGCAGAGCGCAAGAATCTTAAGAAAGAAGGGGGAGATAGTAAGATCTGGATAGGACAGAAGCTCCACAAGAAGAGCAACAAAATAAAAAAAATTCTTTTGGGGGGTCTTTTCTGAGACTGAATCTCCAACCAAGGACCTTTCATGGCTATAACCTACAATCTCTGCTCAGATGTAGCCCATGGCAGCTCAGTCTCCAAGTGGGTACCCTAGTAATAGAAACAGGGACTGTCTCTGACATGAAATCTGTGGCTGGATCTTTGGTCACCTCCTACTGAGTGGGGCACAGCCTTGCCAGGCCACAGAGGAGGACAGTGCAGCCAGTCCTGATGAGACCTGATAAGCTAGGGTCAGATGGAAGGAGAAGAGAGTCTCCTTTCTCAGTGACCTTAGAGAAGGGCATGTGAGGAAATGCAAGATGAAGGGTTGGATTGGGAGGGAATGAGGAAGGATGCTACAGCTTCCACACAAAATGAATAAACTGTAATTAATATTTAAAAAATAAAAATTTAAAAATAAAAAACAAAAATATAAAAAATTATTTAAAAATAGAAAATACTTGGAGAATATGTTGTAATGGTTTCCATTTGCTTCAAAGGAAAGTTTCTTTAATGAAGAATGTTTTAGTCAGTGTTCTGTTTCTGTGATGAGACACCATGATCAAAACAACAACAATTATTATTATTATTATTATTATTAATATTATTTAAAATTTATTCACTTTGTATCCTGCTTTTAGGTCTCTCTCTCTCATCCCCTCCCAGTCTAACCCTCCCTACCACTCCCTCTCCTATACCTCTCCCCTAGTCCACTGATAGGGGAAGTCCTATTACCCTACTGTCTGACCCTATCCTAGCATTACTCAAGAGGACTGCCTGGGTCCTATTCCTCTGTGGGCTGTCTAGGTCGCCTTACCAGAGAGAAGTGATCAAGGAACAGGAAACCAAGTTTATGTCAAAGACTGTTTCTTTGCCTCTTAATAGATGATTCATATGGAGACTGAGCTTTCTATGAGCTACATCTGAGCAGCCAGTCTAGGCCCATTTTTTCCTAATTAATATTTTTTATTTTAAAATAATTTTATACATTTACTTGTATCCCAGATGTAGGTCTCTCCCTCTTTCCCTCCCAATCCTCCCCTCCCTCCCTTATCTCCTCTCTGCCCCCTTCTGAGTCTACTGAGAGGGGGTGTCCTCATCTCCTTCCATCTGGCCTTAGCTTATCAGGTATCTTCAGGATGATTACAATTTCCTTATCTGTGGCCTAGCAAGGCTGCTCCTCCCTCAGCAGAAAGGGGAAGTTCATGAATTCATGTCAGAGACTATTCTTGTCCCCCTTACTAGGGAACCCACTTGGATACTGAGCTACCATGGGCTATGTCTGAGCAGGGGTTGTAGGTTATATCCATGCATGGTCATTGGTTGGATAAACCGTCTCATAGAAGACCTCTGTGCTCAGATATATTTGGACCTTGTGGGGCTCCCTGTTCTCTCTAGGATATATTAATTCCTCCTTCCTTCATATGATTCCCTACACTCGGCCGAAAGGTTGGTTATGGGTCTCAGCATCTGCTTTGATACACTGCTAGGTAGAGGCTTTAAGGAGCCTTTTGTGGTAGGCTACTGTCCTGTTACTTGTTTTCTCCTATTTCCAATGTGCATCCCCAGTGTCTTTCTAGATAAGGATTGATCATCTTATCCCTGGACCTCTTTCTTGTTTATCTTCTTTAGGTGTACAGATTTTAGTTTGTTTATCCAATCTTATAGGTATATAGAAGTGAGTATATACCATGTGTGTCCTTCTGCTTTTGGAATACCTCACTCAGGATGATTTTTTTTCTAGATCCCACTATTTGCTTGTAAAACTCATGATTTCCTCGGTTTTTTAATTTTAATTTATTTTATTAATTACACTTTATTCACTTTGTATCCCCCCATAAGACCCTCCCACCTCCCTTCTTGACGTATGCCCCTCCCCAAATCCACTGAAAAGTGAAGTCCTCCTCTCCTTCCTTTTGATCTTAGTCTATCAGATCACATCAGGAGTGGCTGCACTGAAATCTTCTGTGGCCTGGTAAGGCTGCTCCACCCTAAGGGGGAGGTGATCAAAGAGCAGGCCAATCAGTTCATGTCAGAGGCAGTCCCTCTTCCCATTATTGTGTAATCCTCATGGACACTAAAGTGCCATGGGCTACATCTGTGAAGGAGTTCTAGGTTATCTTCATGCCTTGTACTTGGTTGGAGTATGAGTCTCTGGAAAGACCCCAGTGTTCAAATTTTCTGGTTCTGTTGTACTCCTTGTGGGGTTCCTGTCCTCTCCAGATCTTACTATTTCCCACTTCTTACATAAGATTCCATGCACTCTGCCCAACAGTTGCCCATAAGTCTCAGCGTCTGCTTTGATAATCTGTAGGGCAGAGAATTTCAGGGGCCCTCTGTGGCAGGTTCCTAGGTTGTTTCCTGTTTTCTTTTTTTTTTCTGATGGCCATCCTCTTTTCCTTTTGGGATGGGGATTGAGCATTTCAGTCAGGGTAGTCTCTCTTAACTAGTTTCTTTAGATGTACAGATTTTAATAGGTTTATCTTATGTTATATGTCTATATGACTGAGAATATACCCTGTGTGTCTTTCTGCTTCTGGGACAGCTCACTCAGGAAGAACCTTTCCGGTCCCACCATTTGCCTGCAAATTTCATGATTTCCTTATTTTTCATTGCAGAGTAATACTCCATTGTGTAGATGTACCGTATTTTCTGCACCCATTCTTCACTTGAGGGGCATCTGGGCTGTTTCCAGCTTCTGGCTATTACAAAAGAAGCTGCTACAAAGATGGTTGAGCAAATGTTCTCATTGTGTACTTGAGCCTTTTTTGGGTATATGCCTAGGAGTGGTATAGCTGGATCTTGAGGAAGTGCTATTCCTACTTGTCTGAGGAAGCACCAGATTGCTTTCCAGAGTAGTTGTAGAAGTTTACATTCCCACAAGTAGTGGAGGAGGATTCCCCTTTTTCCACAACCTCTCCAGCATGTGTTGTCACTTGAGTTTTTGATCTTGGCCATTCTGATGGGTGTAAGGTGAAATCTCAGGGTCATTTTGATTTGCATTTCCCTAATGGTTAATGACATTGAGCATTTCTTTAAGTGTTTCTCTGCCATTTGATATTCCTCTACAGAGTTCTCTGTTTAGCTCTGTTCCCCATTTTTTAAGTGGATTACTTGGTTTGCTGCTTTTCAGCATCTTAAGTTCTTTATATATTCTGGATATTAGCCCTCTGTCAGATAAAGGTTTGGTCAAGATTCTTTCCCAATCTGTAGGCAGTCTTTTTGTTTTGATGACAGTATCCTTTCCTTTACAGAAGCTATTCAGTTTCATGAGGTCCCATTTATTGATTGTTGCTTTTAGAGCCTGTGCTGTTGGTGTTCTGTTCAGGAATTTGTCTCCTGTACCAATGAGTTCTAGGGTTTTCCCCAATTTTTCTTCTAACTGATTTAATGTGTCTGGCTTTACGTTGAAGTCTTTGATCCACTTGGACTTTAGTTTTGTGCAAGGTGATAATTATGGATCTATTTCATTTTTCTACATGTAGACATCCAGGTAGACCAGTACCATTTGTTGAAGATGCTGTCTTGTTTCCATTGTATGGTTCTGGCATCTTTGTCAAAGATCAGGTGTCCATAAGTGTGTGGGTTTATTTCTGGGTCTTCTGTTCATTTCCATTGATCCACCATTCTGTTTCTATGCCAGTACCATGCAGTTTTTACAGCTGTTGCTCTATAGTACAGTTTAAGATCAAAGATGGAAATACCTCCAGAAGATCTTTGTTTGTATAGGATGGTTTTAGCAATTATGGGTTTCCTGTTATTCCATGTGAAGTTGAGAATTTTTTCTTTCCAGGTCTGTAAAGAATTGTGTTGGTAATTTGATGGGAATTGCATTGAATCTGTAGATTGCTTTTGGCAAGATGGCCATATTTACTATGTTAATCCTGCTAAGCCATGAGCATGAGATCTTTCCATCTGCTCATATCTTCTTCTAATTCTTTCTTCAGAGACTTGAAATTTTTTTCATACATGTCTTTCGCATGCTTGGGTAGGGTTACACCAATGTACTTTATGTCATTTGTGGCTATTGTGAAGGGTTTTGTTTCCCTAATTTCTTTCTCAGCCCTTTTGTCTTTTGTATACAAGAGGGCTACTGATTTTTTTAGAGTTAATTTTGTATCTGACCAGTTTGCTGTAGGAGTTCCCTGGTAGAGAATTTGGGTCACTCACATATACCATTACTCATGTATACCATCATGTCATCTGTAAATAGTGATAATTTGACTTCTTCCTCTTCAATTTATATCCCCTTGATCTCCTTCATCTGTCTTATTGCTCTAGCAAGGACTTCCAGAACTATGTTGAAGAGATATGGAGAGAGTGTGCCCCCTTGTCTTGTTCCTGATTTCAGTGTGAATGCTTTAAGTTTCTCTCCATTCAGTTTGATGTTGGCTATAGGCTTTCTATATATCTCCTTTACTATGTTTAGATATGTGCCTTGTATACCTGATCTCTCCAAGACTTTAAACGTGAATGGATGTTGGATTTTGTCAAATGCTTTTTCAGCATCTAGGGAGATTATCATATGTTTTTTTTTTCTTTCAGTTTGTTAATATGGTGGATCACATTGATGGATTTCTGTATAAATAACCACCCCTCCATACCTGGTATGAAGCCTACTTGGTCATAGTGGATGATATCTTTGATGTGTTCTTATATTCGGTTTGCAAATATTTTGTTGAGTATTTTTGCATCAATGTTCATAAGAGAGATTGGACTGAAACATTCTTTCTTTGTTGGGTCTTTGTGAGGTGTAGGTACCAAGGTGAATGTGGCTTCAGAGAATGAGTTTGGTAGTGTTCTTTCTGTTTCTCTTTTGTGGAATATTTTGAAGAGAACTGAAGTTAGATCTTCTTTGAAGATCTGGTAGAATTCTGCCCTGAAACAATCAGATCCTGGGCTCTTTTTGGATGAGAGACTTTTGATGACTGCTTCTATTTCCTTGGGGGATATAGGACTATTTAATTGATTTACCTGGTCCTGGTTCAGCTTTGGTAAGCTGAATCAATCAAGAAAATTGTCCATTTCATTTAGATTTTCAAGTTTTGTGGCATATAGACGTTTTTTTTTTTTCAAATTTTTTATTTAACTTTAATTACACTTTATTCCTTTTGCATCCCCCCATAAGTCCCTCCCTCCTCCCCTCCCAACCCCACCCTTCCCCCTTTCTGCATGCATCCCTCTCCCCAAGTCCACTGATAGGGGAGGTCCTCCTCTCCTTCTTTCTGATCTTTTTTTTTCTTTTTTTTTTTTTTGTTCAGTTTATTCAGGAACCTTGAACAATCTTCTGATTCCTGGGGAAAGCCAGCCCACAGCTTAAAATAGCCTCTGGTTAGCCAACCCCAGCGTGCCTCGTGGGCAATGCAGATAGGTCCACATACACGGAAGCAAGCCAGATCCTCAGCCTTAGCCAAATATGGTGTTGTTTGTGACAGAGAGCACTCACTGTCGGGAAGGTGGAAGGCAGAAACCAGCTCCATCTTTAAGACACAGCATTACTCAGCTCTCTACAGTTCCCCCTTTTTGTTTTAGACGCATCAGGCAAGAGTAGAGGTCTGATCTCTGATATTAGAAATAAATTGGGACTTTGTACCAATGTTCATTTAGGTGTCATCCACCCAAAGAGCATCAGACCCGTCTGATACCTTTTTCTCAGAGGCGGGACCTGGGGCATCAACCCGCATGCAATCAGACATGCTCTTCTCTGGGTCGAAAGTGGCTGACCCTGAGTGCAGTGCTTAGCCTCACATCCTGAGCGTAACATTTTAGCTTTTTATGGTAGCCAACATGCTTGGGGAGACTGTCCTGCTTCAATGGCTGTAAAGGCCTGAATGATCATGGCTGCATTATGCTGTTGTGAGGCTCTACTCTTGCATATACACACCACAGGCAAACCAAGGAGACAAACCCCAGAAGCCCTGCTAATGCTCCCATGCCGGCCCATTCCTTCAGATGATTCATGGCTGCAGCAATGCATGATGATAATCCTGTGGCTAGTCCTGTGTCCACTCTGGTAGAATTTGCCTTAACAATGGCCACTCTCACCTGCTCCATCATAGTATCGAATTCTTCAGTCCAATTACCTAAAATATAGCTAGACAATTGTTTAGACAGATTTGCAGCACGGGAAAAATTCTCATATTGTATGCTAGTGACACAAAGTCCAGCATACTTCCATTGACAGCCACGTTGAGTGATTTGCCATAGGGTATCAATTTGCTCTTGCATGAGGTCAATCCTCCGATTGAAAACCATCAAGTCTCCTTTTAGTTGAGCATTAATTCCTTTTTCTACATCTAGAGTATGAGGTACATTGGCTAAAAGACTATTTAGGGTCTGAGCAGTCTGCATAGTATGACTCATGGCTAATGCCTCAGTGGTAGCTCCAACAGCCGCCAATGAGATTGCTAGGCTTTTGAAGTAAGTCCTAATGATTCTTTGGATTTCCTCAGTGTCTGTAGTTATGTCTTCCTTTTCATTTTTAATTTTGTTGATTTGGATGATGTCTTTCTGCCTTTTAGTTAGCTTACCTAAGGGTTTGTCTGTCTTGTTGATTTTCTCGAAGAACCAGCTCTTGGTTTCATTGATTCTTTGAATTGTTTTATTTGTTTCTAAGTGATTTATTTCAGCCCTGAGTTTGATTATTTCCAGCTGACTACTCCTTTTTGTGTGTCTGCTTCTTCTTTTTTTAGGGTTTTTAAGTGAGCCATTAAGTTGAGCTGTCTTGAAAAATCCTTGCTTCTTAGGTTTATTTGCTTGGAAAGCAGTCTTCCAACATTTTACCCTCAGGTAATGTCTATCTTTGTGGCTCAGGTGTGTTTCTTGTATGCAACAGATTGTGGGGTTTTGTTTAGGAATCCATTATGTTAGTCTGTGTCTTTTTATTGGAGAATTGAGTCCACTGATGTTGAGAGAGATTAATGACCAGTGGTTGTTAGATCATTTGATTTTGATGTTGGCTGTGGTCATAAGGTTGTGTGCTTGGTTGCTTTTTGTTTTACTGTAGTGAGGTTAATTATTTTCTGTATTTTCTTGAAATTAGGTAGTTTTCATGGGTTGTATTTTCCCTTCTAGTGTTTTCTGTAATGCTGCATTTGTGTGTAGGTATTGTTGAAATTTGTTTTTGTCATTGAATATCTTGTTTTCTCCTTCTCCGTCTATGAGGACTGAGAGTTTTGCTGGGTATAGCAGTCTGGGTTGACATCTGTGTTCTCTTAGGGTCTGCATGATATCCTTCCAGGCCCTTCTGACTTTCATAGTCTCTGTTGAAAAGTCAGGTGTGATTCTAATGGGTTTGCCATTATATGTTACTTGGCTTTTTCCCCTTGCAGCTTTTATTATTTGTTCTTTGTTGTGTATACTTACTGTTTTGATTATAATGTGGCAGGAGGATTTTCTTTTCTGGTCTAATTTATTAAGTGTTCTGTAGGCCTCTTGTATTCTTATTGGCCTCTCCTTTAAGTTGGGGAAATTTTCTTCAGTGATTTTGTTGATGATATTTTCTGGACCTTGGAGCAGGAAATCTTTTTCTTGTATTCCTATTATTCTTAGGTTTTTGTCTTTTTATGTTGTCTTGAATTTCTTGGATGTTGTGTGTCAGGAATTTTTTAGATTTAACATTTTATTTGACAGATACATCTATTTCTTCCATTGTATCTTCCACATCTGAGATTCTTTCTTTCATCTCTTGTAGTCTATTTTTTATGCTAAACTCTGTAGTTCCTGTTTTCTTCCCTAAGTTCTTTCTCTCCACAATTTCCTCCATTTGTGTTTTCTTTAATTTTTCCAATTCTATCTTCAGATCTTTAGCCGATTTGTTGATTTACTTCACCTGTCTGACTGTATTTTCCTTTAATTCTTTCAGCTGTTTGTTTGAACAATACTCTGTTTCTTTTATTTCTTTCAGTGATTTAAGCATTTCCTCTCTACAGGCCACAAACGGTTTGGCTGCAACTTCCTCTATTTCTTTACTGATGGCCATAATCTCTTTGATTTTATCTTCCTCTAGTTCTTTACATATTTTACTTGTTTCCTCTCTTATTCTCTTTAAGAGCATAGATGTTCGATGTTAGATGTCATCTTCTTGAATTTCAATTATGCTGGGGTGTCCAGGGCTACTTGCCCCATATAACTGGGTTCTAGAGATGCCATATTGCTGTCTTTTGTTGGTTGAGCTTTTACGCTAGCCTCTACTCGTTGGCCTATCTTAGGTGTTTGCTGTTAGTTTCTGGTGGTTCCTGGGATCCTGTGTTGGAGAGAATCCCCTTGGCAGGAAGATGGTTTTTCCTAAAGGAAGCCTTCTCAGCTTTTTGGGTATAGTCACCTGATGGCCAGTGTTTTTCAGGAATTGCTGCTGCTCACCTCAGGCATAGAGACCAGAGTGGTATCTGTGGTCCTTGTTAGTCGAGAGGGTTCTTCTTTCACCCAGAGAAGTCCTGAAGACAGCTGCCCTGCTTCTGGGTTTCTTACTGTAAATTTAGTGATCTGCTGCTGTAACCTGTGTGTCCTGTGGTTTGGTCACTTTTGTTATCGGTAACTGGATGCTCCTTGGAAGAGTATCTGGGGGTTGATCTCGGGGTTTCCAGGCTTATGTAGTTCTGAGTTTGGGGCTCTGTGCCCCAGTACCCAAGCGGTAATCTGTGGCAGGTGGGTACCACTCACCTGATAACAATAGGTTATCTGGTGCACAGCAGGTCCCTGGGTTGGGCAGGTCTGCAGGCCCTTTTCCAGGGATATACTGGGTGGCCTAAGTCAGTCCCCTTTGCTTCGTTCCCTGTGAGGATTTCTTTTGACAGTTATTCACAGTCTTTTGTACCCTGGGGCACACAGCTCTGTTTGTGTTGAAGAGCTGGGCACACAGCAACTGTCTGTGCTCTAGGCTGGAGCCCAGGTTCAGTGATGGTGGCTCGTACACGCCAGTCTGGGAGACTTTTTCCAGGGAAAGACTGGATGACCCAAGTCATCCTTCCTTCCCTGTGGGGCTTTCTCCTGACAGGGACTCCCAGTCATTGTTGATCTGGATCGCACAGCTCTCTGTGCCAGATAGCTGGTGTGCAGCAACTGCCTGTGCCCATGGCTGGAGCCCAGTTCAGTGATGGCTGCTCATACCCGCAGGTCTGCGAGACTTTTTCCAGGGATAGACTGGGTGACCCAAGTCAGTACCTTTTCCTTCCTTCCCTGTGGTGTTTTCTCATGACTGGGACTCCCAGTCTCTGTTGTTTTTTTGTGCTACTGATCAGCCTGATCAGGACAAGCAGGGGTGTGGCTCTGGGTCTTCTGTTCATTTCCATTGATCCACCTTTCTGCTTATATGCCAGTACTGAGCATTTTTTTTATTATTGCTCTGTAGTACAACTTGAGATAGGGGATGGAGATACCTCCAGAGGATCTGTTGTTGTACAGGATTGTTTTGGAAATTCTAGGTTTTTTGTTTCTCCATATGAAGCTGAGAATTTTTTCTTTCAAGGTCTGTAAAGAATTGTGTTGGTATTTTGATTGGAATTGCATTGAATCTGTAGATTGCTTTTGGCAGAATGGCCATTTATGTTAATCCTACTGATCCATGAGCATCGGAGATCTTTCCATCTTTTGATGTCTTCTTCAATTTTTTTCTTCAGAAACTTGAAGTTTTTTTCAAACAGGTCTTTCACCTTCTTCATTAGAGTCACCCCAAGGTACTTTCTGTAATTAGTGGATATTGTGAAGGGTGCTATTTCCCTGATTTCTTTCTCAGCCCCTTTGTCTTGGGTATACAGGAGGGCTTCTGATTTTTTTGAGATAATTTTGTATCCAGCTACTTTGCTGAAGGGATTTATCAGCTGAAGGAGTTCTCTGGTGAGTATTTGGGGTCACTCAGGTATACTATCATATCATCTGCGAATAGTGAAACTTTGAAATCTTCCTTTCCGATTTGTATTCCCTAGATCTCCCTTACTTGTCTTATTGCTATAGCTAGGACTTCAAGTACTACATTGAAGAGATATGGAGACAATGGGCAGCCTTGCCTTGTCCCTTATTTCAGCGGGATTGATTTAAGTTTCTCTCCATTGAGTTTGATGCTGACTATAGGCTTGCTGCATATTGCCTTTACTATGTGTAGATATGTTATTGTATCTCTTATCTCTCCAAGACTTTAAACATGAATAGATGTTGGATTTTGTCAAATGATTTTTTGGCATCTAGGGAGATGACCATGTGATTTTTCTCCTTCAGTATGTTTATTTGGTGGATGACATTGATGGATTTCCATATATTGAACCACCCTTGCATGCCTGGGTTGAAGCTTACTTGGTCATGATGGATGATATCTTTTATGTGTTCTTGGATTTGGTTTACAAGTATTTTATTGAGTATCTTTGCATCGATATTCATAGGAGAGATTGGTCTGAAGTTCTGTTTTTTTTGGATCTTTGTGTGGTTTAGATTTTAAGGTAACTGTGGCTTCATAGCATGAGTTTGGTAATGTTCCTTTTGTTTCTATTTTGTGGAATAATTTGGAGAGAATTGGAGTTAGCACTTATTTGAAGATCTGGTAGAATTCTGCACTGAAACCATCGGGCCCTGGGCTTTTTTGGGAAGGGAGGCTGTTGACAGCTGCTTCAATTTCCTTGGGGGATATATGGCTGTTCAATCTTTCTACTTGGTCTTGACTTAATTTTGGTAGATGGAATCTATCAAGAAAATTATCCATTTCTTTTAGGTTTTTGAACTTTGCCATATAGGCTTTTGTATTACAACCTAATGATTGGATTTCCTCATTGTCTG
Organism: Rhombomys opimus; assembly: GCA_010120015.1. Lineage (NCBI taxonomy): Eukaryota > Metazoa > Chordata > Mammalia > Rodentia > Muridae > Rhombomys > Rhombomys opimus. The sequence continues at coordinate 1,618,969 of REGO01000372.1, read as the reverse complement.
TAGTTATGTCCCCTTTTCATTTCTGATTTTGCTGATTTGGGTAAGATCCTTGCACAGATGTAGCCCATGGCAGTTCAGGATCCAAGTGGGTTCCATTTTAATAAGAACAGGGACTGCCTCTGAAATGAACTGATTGGTCTACTCTTTAATTACCTCCCCCTGAGGGGGAAGCAGCATTACCAGGCCACAGACAAAGACAATGCAGCCACTCCTGATGATACCTAATTCACTAGGATCAGAAGGCAGGAAAAGAAGACATATCCTATCAGTGGAATTGGGGAGGAGCATGCATACAGAGGGTGGAAGAAGGGAGGGATCAGGAATGGAGGAGGGAGGGAACCACATGGGGGATACAAAGAGAATAAAGTGTAATTAATAAAGAATAAAAAAGAAAAGAAAAATAAATAAAATGAAATAATAAAATTAACATGATAGACAAACCCTTAGCCAAACTAACTAAAAGGCAGAGAAACACCATTTTCTTCACGCATGCCACTCCCCACGTCCACTGATAGGGGAGGTCCTCTGCTCCTTCCTTCTAATCTTAGTCTATTGGATCTCATCAGGAATGGCTGCATTGTCATCTTCTGTGGCCTGGTAAAGCTGCTCCATCCTCAGGGGAGGTAAACAAAGAGCAGGCAAATCAGAATATGTCAGAGGTAGTCCCTCTTCCCATTATTGTGTAACCCTCACGAACACTAAACTGCCATAGGCTACATCTGTGCAGGAGTTCTAGGTTATCTCCATGCCTGATAACCTTGGTACTTGGTTGGAGTATGAGTCCCTCTGTGGCAGGTTCCTAACTTGTTTTCTGTTTTCTTCTTCTTCTGATGTCTATCCTCTTTGCCTTTTGCGATGGGGATTGAGCATTTTGGTCAGGGTCCTCCTTCTTGATTAGTTTCTTTAGATGTACAGATTTTAGTAGGTTTATCCTATATTTATACGTCTATATGAGTGAGTATATACTTTTTGTGTCTTTCTGCTTCTAGGACAGCTCACTCAGGATGATCCTTTCCATGTCCCACCATTTACCTGAAAATTTCATGATTTCCTTATTTTTCATTTTTGAGTAATATTCCATTGTGTAGATGTATCACAATTTCTGCTTCCATTCTTCCGCTGAGGGGCACCTGGGCTGTTTCCAGCTTCTGGCTATTACAAATAAGGCTGCTACAAACATGTTTGAGCAAATGTCCTTATTGTGTACTTGAGCATCTTTTGGGTATATGCCTAGGAGTAGTATGGCTGGATCTTGAGGAAGTGCTATTCCTAGTTGTCTGAGGAAGCACCAGATTGCTTTCCAGAGTGGTTGTAGAAGTTTACATTCCCACCAGCAGTGGAGGAAGGTTCCCCTTTCTCTACAACCTCTCCTGCATGTGTTTTCACTTGAATTTTTGATCTTAGCCATTCTGATGGGTGTAAAGTGAAATCTTAGGTTTGTTTTGATTTGCATTTCCCTTATGACTAAGGATGTTGAACATTTCTTTAAGTGTTTCTCTGCCATTCAATATTCCTCTATTGAGAATTCTCTGTTTAGCTCTGTTCCCCATTTTTTAATTGGATTACTTGATTTGTTGCTGTTTAACTCCTTTAGTTCTTTATATATACTGGATATTATTCCTCTGTCAGATATAGGGTTGGTGAAGATGCTTTCCCAATCTGTAGGTAATCCTTTTGTCCTGACAACAGTGTCCTTTGCCTTACAGAGACTTTTCAATTTCATGAGGTCCCATTTATTGATTGTTGCTCTTAGAGCCTGTGTTGTTGGTGCTCTGTTCAGGAAGTTATCTCCTGTGTCAATGAGTTCAAGTTTCTTCCCCACCTTTTCTTCTAAGCGATTTAGTGTGTCTGGTTTTATATTAAGGCCTTTGTGTTCTTTTCACCAACATCTTGGAATCTCCCATCTAGGCGCTTTCTATGTATGGTCTTTAATGCATGAAGCTCCGCAGTCTCCCCTGGGCCCAGATTTTCTGGCTTTGTTAGTCTCCCTGTGGGGTTCCTGCCTCTCTGGTTCCTTCTTCCATTAGATTCCCTGCACATTGCCCAAGGTTTGACTGTGATTCTCTGTGTGGGCTTAAATCCCTACTGGAGATGTTAGCCATATATTATGGGATAGACACACTAAAAATCTACAGACTTAAAGAAGTTAAACAACAAGGTCCATATCAACTTTTATGAAAGAAAGTATTTAATTGGTAATTGCTTCCTATTTCAGAGTTTTAGTGTATTATCATAATGGTAGGAAGCAAAGCAGTATGCAGTGCTGAAGGTTCTGCATCCAGATCCACAGGGAGCAAGAGTGAGAGGCACTGGGCCAGTCTTAGGCTTTAGAAATGTCAAAACCCTCCAGTAGCACACTTCCTCAAGCTTACAGTAACACACTCCCTCAAACAAGGCCACACGTACTCTACATAAGGCCATAGCTCCGATTTCTTTTCAAATAAGACCACTCCTTGACAACTAAGCATTCTAATGTATGTGCCTAAGCTGGGAGGATTCTTATTGAAACCATAAGGATTGTGAGTTACAAAATAATACAAGCCACCAAAATTCAGAATAGGAGAAATTTTATGGTGTCCATCCCTAATTTGTAAATCTACAATGCAGCACCAGTATCTAAGGCTCAGGGATCATGGAAGAAGAAGGGAAAGAAACCTTGTGAATGTTAGCTGTAATTTTGTGTCTCCTAGAAATGTCACGGAAAATACACCGAATATGATCTCAACACTATCAGATATATTGATAGGCTGGGATAAGATTGTAGGGGAGGATGGCTCCCCCTTTCTGTGGACTAGAGGAGGGGAATGGAGAAAAGGGGAAGACGGTGGAAACCTGAGGAGTCAATCAGGCTAAAATTAGGGAATAAAATTTTTATAAAATTTAAAAAATATTAAATAAAGAAGGAAAGCAAAAAAGAATGAAAAAAAGAAAAAGAAAAGAAAAGAAACCAAATTGCTTATTTTCTAACTCAATGGACCTAGAACTAGTTCAGTGTTTTTAACACTGGAATTAAATTATGTTTGGCAGAGGTTGTTTGTTTGTTTGTTTACAGAAGTGAAAAGAAGTGCTTGTTCTATCCTTCCAGAGCTGTAGTTATGAAAACAGAAATCTCTCATAAAACAACAGTGTTACATAAGCAGAATATGGGCTATAAACAGGAATTGTGGAGTTAAATGCTGAATTGGGGCCATTAGAAAGAATATTTACCTTTTTTAAAAATATGAAGCATCAATAGAAATTGATCATATTTTGAAGTATTCATTTATTTTTTATTAAATCTCTATCAAATGAGACCTCCTAAAACAAAATGTAGTATTTGCACATTCCAAAGTAAAGTTTACAAATTCATTTGTGATTACATGATTTCAGAACAAAATCATTTTGTAATGGTAAATTAATAAGTATTTTATGAAGTCTAGTTCATATGTTAATAATTACATTAGTTGTTTTGAACAAAATGGTTGAATTATCTTGTGGCTTAGTTGTATAAAACATTGGAGAGAACAACAAACATCCAACATTCTTGTGGATTGATCTGATTAAGAATATCCTTTCAGATGCAGAAAGATTAAACAACAGAGGAAAATGTTATGAAATGTTTTGAAATCGTTTTATGAGCAATTCAGAGGTACTAATTATTGATGCTAAAATTCATATAAGTGAAACTGCTAATCTAGAACTTTGTCAGAAGAAAACAACTATTTGCTCTTGTTAATTTCTTCATCCTTAATAGAAATGGGTTGATAATTTGAGGCATTTCTAAGGAAGACAATTGTTTCTTTAGGGAGCATGCAAAAGTTACATCTTCCCACTCCCCATCAATGTAGGTAACAAAATGTGGCAGACTGAATGCTGTATCAAAAGGAGAAATATGAAAAGGGGAGATGTAAATATGCAGAGTATCATAACATTGAACACTTTCAGGTAACAGGTTAATAAAACTGTCCATAACTGCTAGAGTTGTTTGAAAGAAATCAACATATTCCAAAAATTAATGACCTAGTTTTCAATCTCATACTGAGAAATTGTAAAAGGGAAGCCTTACTTAAGGCTTAAAGATAAAATTATGGGAAATAGAAGAACACACTCATTGGTCTTAAGAGATTAGGAAAACATCAAGAAAAATACATGTTTTGAGCCTCCCCATTTAGTTATATCAAGAATTTCATCATGGAATTATATTATCAGATGATAAGCAATTACATTTTGCCATATTTCATGGCAAGGACACCAGGTTTCACTATAAGCTCAGGCACCAGATACATAATGAGTCTGATTATTTACTCATCTTCAAAATTGAGTGGATTCTCTTGGTTATTGTAGCTCATACAATAAAAGTGTTTTAACAAGGATTACTTATTTTATTGTACTATATGCATCACATTAGCATAAAAGCAAGAAAAAAACAAGTGAGTGTTCACACACTGAGAGGCGTGAAAAAAAGAGGTTTTGTGGGAAGTCAGAAATACACTAATGTGCCATTGAAAGCACTTATGGCATGTATTTCAATGTTTAGAGCAATTTGTCCCTAACGTTATTATTATTAAAAGCAAAATAAACTTAAGGACATTCAAGAAATTAGAAAACAAAAAAAAATGCATTGAAACATTAAAAACTGATATGTAAAACAGATGCATAATTTACCCTTCAGTGAAAACATGGGAAAAGAGCTTGGAAAAAGACAGTGGAGATTAGTAAATACAAGTTGAAATTATTTTACAAGCTTCTTTTGCTACCATCCAAAATTTAGATGAGCCTCCTGAAAACCAAATTCAAGATTACCTCAAACCCAAAGCGCAAGATATAATATGTAATGACTAGAGGTGATTCAAGATGGCAGCAACCAGCATGCACCTTATGTGAGGGGCAGAGGATCTGAAACTTCAAAATTGTTGAGTGGAGGGACAGTTAAAGCCAGAACATCAACATTGAGGCTCCTGGGCAAGAGGGGACAACCCATGGGCTAGGGAAGTTTGGAGCCAGGTCACCTGTGACATCTCTGGGGCCGGTGGTGAATAGTCAACCCCTTGCAATTTCCCTGGCACCAAACACACAGGCCTCCCTGCTCTATGGAGGCAGCAGTGGATGCCCCAAGCAGGAGCTTCAATGCTCAGTGACTGAGACAGCAGAAGTAGCTGCCCCAAGTACAGGTCTCCATGCCCAGCAGCCAAACAGCAGACATCACTGAGCTGATGGTTCTCCTACACTCTTATTTGACCTGTGGGCTCAAATCTAAGAGAAGAGAGAAGGGGGAAGCCCTGTGCTTTCCCATTAGGTCCAAGAGCATGTGAGTGCACCTTCAAATGAGTGCATGCAGAGGCCCAGATCCAGGGTCCCTCTTCTCTAGTAGCCAGACATCACTTCCTTCCCACTGACCGCCTCACTGTGGGCAACACAGGGACTCTTGGTTCAGTCTTCTCAACATTGAAACCCCTGTTCTGTGGACATTGAAGCCCCTGTTCTGTGAGTCTCCCAGAGGAGCCCAGGCAAACAATTACTGGAGCCTGCCCTTCAAGGTGCACTTCCACCCTCATTCTGGTGCCTGCACACATTCACCTGCGACGTCCCTCCCTTAGCTACAGCTGAAATACCAATACCCACTCTCAAACAGATGACCTCTTTCATCTTCCTAAAGAATAATTCAGATTCTTGAGACAGACAGACCCAGTCTGAAGTACACACTCCAGGAAGAAATAGCATAGGTTACCAATGAGCAGATGGATAGAGGTCAGCATAAGAACAGATCTGACAAAAATCAGGATATCATGGCTTCAACAGCAACCCCCAAAATCAATGGAGGCACATGTAGAGGCACAAGTGGAGACATATAGAGAAGAAATAATAATAATAATAATAATAATAATAATAATACAATAAAAACCAGAGGCCCTTACAGGAAGATAGGATTCCACATTCAAACACATGGACAAATGGTGAAAGATATGAAAACAGAATTAGAATACATACAGAAAACACAAACAGAGAAAATCCTAGGGCAGAAGAACTTAGAAAAATTATCAGGAACAATAAAGGTAAGGATCACCAACAAAATACAAGATATGGAAGAGATAATCTCAGGTGCTGAAGACAGAATTGTAAAAATTGATATATCTCTCATAGAAAAAATAAAATTTGGAAAGTTCCAAACACAAAACCTCCAAGAAATTAAGGATGACATGAAAAGACAAAATCTAAGATTAGGAATAGGTGAAAAAGAAGGTTCCAGGCCTGTAGGTCCAGAAAATATTTTCAAGAAAATAATTGAAGATCCTTTCTCAGTCTGTAGGCTATCATTTTGTTCTGATGACAGTGTCCTTTGCTTTACAGAAACTTTTCATTTTCATGAGGTCCCATTCATTCACTATTGATCTTAGAACTTGTGCCATGGTGTTCTGCCCAGGAAATTGTCTCATGTGCCAATGAGTTCAAGGCTCTTCCCCAATTTTTCTTCTTAGAGATTTAGTGTGTTTGCTTTTATGTTAATGGCTTATTTTGACTTGGATGTTAGTTTTCTGCAGGGTGATAAATATGGATCTATTTATCTATTTGCATTTTCTACATGTAGACATCCAGTTAGACCAGCACCATTTTTTTTTTTTTGTAGATTCTATCTTTTATCTATTGTACAGTTTTTGGTTTCTTTGTCAAAAATAAAGTATCCATAGGTATGTGGATTTAGTTCTTGTTGTTTGAGTCCATTGATCCACCATTCTGTTCCTATACCAGTACCATGCAGTTTTTATTAGTATTGCTCTATAGTACAGCTTGAGATCAGGAATGGAGATACCTCAATGATCTGTTGTTATACAGAATTGTTTTAGCAATTCCTGGGATTTTTTGGTTTTTGTTTTTCCCTATGAAATTAAGAATTGTTCTTTGAAGATCAGTAAAGAATTGTGTTGGTATTTTGATGGGAACTGCATTGAATCTGTAGATTGCTTTTGGCAATCATTTTCAATGTGTTAATCCTACTCATCCCTGAGGGACCTAATATCCAGAACACATAAAGAACTCAAGAAGTTTAAAAGTATCAAAATAAGTAATCCAATTAAAAAATGGGATACATGCCTAAACAGAGAATTCTCAATAGAGAAATATCAAATGGCAGAGAAACATTTAAAGAAGTGCTCATCATGTGTCATCAGGGAAATGCCAATCAAAATGCGCTTGAGATTTCACCTTACAACCATTAAAATGGCTATAATCACAAATTCAGGTGAGAACAGATGCTGAAGAGAATGTGGAGAAAAAAGAACACTCCTCCATTGCTAGTGGAAATTTAAAATTTTATAAGCACTTTTGTAATCATTCTGGTGCTTTCTCAGACAACTAGGAATAGTGCAACCTCAAGATCCAGCTACAGCACTTCTAGGTATATCCTAAATATTCTCAAGTATACAACAAGGACTTTGCTCAACCATGTTCGTAGCAGCTTTATTTGGTATAGCCAGAACCTGGAAACAACCCAGATGTCCCTCAACTGAGGAATGAATACAGAAATTGTGCTACATTTACAAAATGGAATACTACTCATTAAAGACATGGAAATCATGAAATTTGCAGGCAAATTGGGGAAACTAGAAAAGATCATCCCAAGTGAGGTATCACAGAAGCAGAAAGACCCACATGGTATATATTCACTTATAAGTGAATATTAGACATATAATATAGGATAAACATAATAAAATCCGTACACCTGAAGGAGCTAAGCATAAAGGAGGACCCTGGGTAAGATGATCAATCCTCACTCAAAAAGGCAAACAGGATAAACATCAGAAGAGGGAGAAAACAGGGAACAAGACAGGAGCCTACTATAGAGGGCCTCTGAAAGGCTATACCCAACTGGGTATTGAAGCAGATGCTGAGACTGATAGCCAAACTTTGAGCAAAGTGCAGTGAATCTTATGAAAGAAGGGGGAGATAGAAAAATTTAGAGGGAACAGGAGCTCCACAAGGAGAGCAACACAACCAAAAAATCTGGGCTCAGGTGTCTCCTGAGACTAATACTCCAAACAAGGACCATGCATGGAGATAACCTAGAACCCCTACATAGATGTTGCCAATAGTATCTTAGTTTCCAGTGGGTAACCTAGTAATGGGAACAAGGGCTGTCACTGACATGAACTCAGTGGCTGGCTCTTTGATCACCTCTCCCAGAGTAGGGAAGCAACCTTACTAGGCCACAGAGGAAAACAATGCAATCAGTCCTGATGAGACATGGTAGGCTAGGGTCAGCAGGGAGGAGAAAACCTCCTCTGTATGTGGACTTGCAGAGGGGCTTGAGAGAGATGAGGGAGGGAGGAAGGATGGGATAGGAAAAGAGGTGGTAGAGGGCTCCAGCTATCATATAAACTGAATAAAGTAAAATTAATAAAAACATAAATAAATTTAAAGAAAGAAAATCATAGAAGATATTTTTCCCCAATTTAATGACTGAGATGTCCATAAACATACAGGAAGCCTACAGAACACCAAATAAACTAGACCAGAAAAGAAGACCCCAACTTTACATAATACTCAAAACACTAAATCTACAGAACAAAGAACAATTATTAAAAGCAGCAAAAGAAAAAAACAAACTAAGTAACATACAATGATAGACCTATCAAAATTGTACGAGATTTCTCAACAGACGCTATGAAAGACAGACGAGCTTCGACAGATGTCATGCCAACTCTAAGAAATCTCAGATGCTAACCCAAACTACTATACCCAGCAAAGCTTTCATTCAACATAGATGGAGAAAACAAAATATTCCATGGCAAATCTAAACTTAAAAATATCTACACAGCAATCCAGCCCTATAGATGAGTCTAGAAGGAAAACTCCAATGTAACAAAATCAACTATAACAAAGAAAACACAGGATATAGATAACTTCACAACAAAGAATTAAGAGAAAACAAGCATAGAAACAAAGTAACAATACCAACTCCACAATAAAGGGAAATAACATTCATTCGTCAAAATTATCTATAAACATCAACTGACTCAACTCTCCAATCAAAGACAAAGACTAACAGAATGGTTGCAGAAATAGGATCTAACATTCTGCTGCATCCAAGAAACACACCTCTGCAACAAAGATAAACACTACCTCAGAATAAAGGGCTAGAAAAAAATTTTTCAAGAAAACAAACCCAGAAAATAAGCTGGAGTAGTCATCCTAATATTTAATAAAGTAGATTTTCAACCAATATTAATCAAAAAAGATGAGGGAGAACACTATTCTCATTAAAAAAAAATCCACCAAGAGCACATCACAATCCTGATTATCTGTGCCCCAATTACAAGAGCAAATGCATTTATAAATGAAATATTATTAAAGCTTAAATCACACATAGATGCCAACACCTTAATAGTGGGAGACATCAACACTCCACTCTCACCAAGGGACGGATCATCTAGAGAGAAGTTAAATAGGGAAATAATGATACTTACAGAGGTCCTAAGTCAAATGGACCTAATAGATGTTTACAAAACTTCTCACCCAAACTCAATAGACTATATATACCTTCTTTTCATCACTTCAAAAACCCTTTTAAAATATTGACTATAAAGTCATGAAAGAAAGCAAGCCTCAATATATACAAGATAATTGAAATAATCACTTGTATACTATCAGACGACCATGGCTTAAAACTAGACCTCAACAACAGTAATAACGAAAGCCTATATATATAAAATCATGTGATCATCTCCTTAGATGCTGAAAAGGCATTTGACAAAATCCAACATCCATTCATGTTTAAAGTCTTGGAGAGATCAGAGAGAGAAGGCACATACCTAATCATAGTAAAGACATTATACAGCAAGCCTATAGACAACATCAAACTAAACAGAGAGAAATGTAAATCAATCCCACTGAAATCAGGAACAAGGCAATGCTGCCCACTCTCCATATCTCTTCAACACAGTATTTGAAGTCCTGGCTAGAGCAGTAACATAACCAAAGGAGACAAAGTGTATACAAATCAGAAAGGAAGAAGTCAACATATCACTATTTGCAGATGATACATGAGTGACCCCAAAATATTCAATCACAAAACTCCTTCAGCTGATAAACACCTTCAGCAAAGTGGCAGGATACAAAATTAACTCTAAAAACTTCAGTAGTCTTCCTGTGTAAGAAAGACAAAAGGGCTGAGAGAGAAATTAGGGAAACTACACCCTTCACAATAGCCACAAATAACATAAAGTAAGTCGGTGTAACTCTAAATAAGCAAGTGAAAGACCTGTTTGAAAAATACTTAAGTCTCTGAAGAAAAAAAAATGAAGAGGATATCAGAAGATGGAAAGTTCTCCCTTGTTCATGGATCAATAGGATTAACATTGTGAAAATGTACATTCGGCCAAGAGCAATCTTCAGATTCAATGCAATTCCCAACAAAATACCAACACAATTCTTTACAGAACTTGAAAGAACTATTCTCAATTTCATATGGAAAAAGAAAAAAAAAACAAAAAACAAAAACAACAACAACCCAGGACTGTCAAAACGATCCTGTACAACAACAGATTGTCTGGAGGTATCTGCATCTGAGATCCCATGTTGTACTATAGAGCAATAGTAATAAAACTGCATAGTATTGCAATAGAAACAGAATGATGGATCAATGGTATTGAAGAAAAGACCCAGAAGTAAACCCATGAAGATACCAAAATCATAAAATGGAAAAAAAAAGACCACATATTTTTTTTTTCTAACTGGTGCTGGTCTAACTGGATGTCTACATGTAGAAAAAAAAAAGCAAATAAACCCATATTTATCACCCTGCACAAAATTAAAGTCCAAGTGGATCAAAGACCTCAATTTAAAACCAGACACACTAAACCCCTTAGAAGAAAATTTTGGAAAGAGCCTTGAATGCACTGGAGACAACTTCCTGAACAGAACACCAACAGCACAGGCTCTAAGACCAACAATCAATAAATGGGACATTATAAAACTGAAAAGCTTCTGTAAAGCAAAGGACACTGTAATCAGAAGAAAGCAACAGCCCACAGACTGAGAAAGGATCTTCACCAACCCTGTATCTGACAGAGGGCTAATATCCAGAATATATAAAGAACTCAAGAAGTTAAACAGCAAAAAATAGAGTAACCAAATTAAAAACAAGGTAAAGAGCTCCAGAATTCTCAATAGAGGAATACCGTATTTCAGAGAAACACTTAAATAAATGCTCAAAATCCTGAGTCATCAAGGAAACGCTAATCAAAATGACCCTGAAATTTCAGCTTACACCCTTCAGAATGGCTATGATCAAAAACTCAAGTGAGAACAGATGCTGGAGAGGTTGTGGAGAAAGGGGAACCCTCTTTCATTGATGGTGGAAATGTAATCTTGTACAACCACTTTGGAAATCAATCTGGAGCTTTCTCAGACAACTAGGAATAGTGCTTCCTCAAGATCCAGCTATAGAACTCCTAGGTATATATCCAAAAGATGCTCAAGTATATAAGGGCATTTTCTCAACCGTATTTGGAACAGCTTTATCTGTAATAGCCAGAATCTGGAAACAACAACTGCGGAATGGATACAGAAATTGTGGTGCATTTACACAATTGAATACTACTCAGCAATTACAAACAAGGGGATCATGAAATTTGCAGGCAAATGGTGAGACCTAGAGAACATCATCCTGAGTGAGGTATCCCATAAGCAGAAATACACACATATTATATGCTCACTAATAAATGGATATTAGACATGTAATATAGGATAAACATACTAAAATCTGTACACCTACAGAAGCTAAGCAAGAAAGAGGACCCTGGTTAAGATGATCAATTTTCATGCAGAAAGGCAAAGGGATTGGACATCAGAAGAGGAAGAACACAGGCAACAGGACATAAGCCTACCCCAGAGGGCCGTTGAAAGACTTTACCTTGCAAGGTATTGAGGGAACTGCTGAGAACCATGGGCAAACTTTGAGGAGAGTGCAGGCAGTCTCGTGAAAGTAGAAGTAGGTAGGAAGGCCTGGAGGGGATGAGAGCTCCACAAGGAGAGCAACAGAACAAAAAAATTCAGGGGCCTTTTCTGAGATTGAAGCTCCATTCAGGGACCATGCATGGAGATAACCTACAGCCCCTTTATGCCCTGCACAGACGGACCTATCGCAGCTTGGTCTCCAGTTGGGTTCCCTAGTGATGGGAATAGGAACTGTCTCTGACATGAACTAGGTGGCTGACTCTTTGATCATCATGCACTAAGGGTTGAGCAGCCATACTAGGCCACAGAGGAAGACAATGCAGCCAGTCCTGATGAGACGTGATCGGCTAGGGTCAGATGGAAGGGGAGGAGGACTTCCCAATCAATGGACTTGGAGAGAGCCATGGGTGGAGATGAAGGAGTGAGGATGGTATTGGAAGGGGCTTAGGGAGGGCCTATAGCAGGGATATAAAGTGAATAATGTGTAATTTATAAAATTATAAATAAATTTAAAATAAAATAAATGAAATAAAATGGGGTAGAGAGTAAAACAGAATTCTCAACACAGAACTTCGAATGGCAGAGAAACCCTTAATGAAATGCTCAGTGTCATTAGTCATGAGGAAATGCATATCAAAATGACCTTGAGATTTTACCTTATACCCATCAGAATGACTAAGATCAAGACCTCTAGTGACAATACATGCTGGAGAGGTTGTGGATAAAGAGGAACCCTCCTCCATTGCTGGTGGGAATATAAACTTGTACAACCACTTTGGAAATCAATCTAGTGCTTTCTCAGAAAATTAGGAACAGTGCTACCTCATGATCCGACTCTACCACCCCTAGGCATATATCCAAAATATTCTCAAGTATACAATAAAGATATTTGCTCAAACATGTTTATAGTAGATTTATTCATAATAGCCAGAATCTGGATACAAACCAGATGTCCTTCAATTGAGGAATGGATACAGAAATTGTGGTTCATTTACACTATGGAATACTACTTAGCAATTAATAACAAAAAAATCATGAATTTTGCAGGCAAATGATAGGAACTGAAAAGAAAAGATCATCCTGAGTGAGGTATCCCAGAAACAGAAAGACACACATGGTTTCTACTCACTTATATGTGGATATTAGATGTTCAATGTAGGATAAACATACTAAAATCTGTACACCTGAAGAAGCTAAGCAAGAAGGAGGACCCTAGGGAAGTTGCTCAATTCTCATTAAAAATCAAATGGGATAGATATCTGAAGAGGGAGAAAACAGGGGATAGGGTAAGCCTACCACAGAGCCCTCTGAAAGATTCTACCCAGCAGGGTATTGAAGCAGATGTTGAGACTGACAGCCAAAGTTTGGGCAGAGTCCAGGAATCTTATAAAAGAATGGGGAGTTATAAAGAGCTGGAGGGGACAGAAACCCCATAAGGAGGACAACAGAACCAAAAAATCTAGACAGAAGGGGCTATTCTGAGACTGATATTCCAACTAAGGACCATGCATGGAAATAACCTTGAACCTCTGAAAAGATGTAGCCTATGGTAGCTCAATCTACAAGTGGGTTGCCTAGTGATGGGAACAGGGACTGTCTCTGACATGAGCTCAGTGGCTAGCTCTTTGACCACCTCTTCCTGATGGGGATGGCAGCCTTACAGGCCACAGAGGAAGACAATGCAGAGAGAGAGAGAGAGACAGAGAGAGAGAGAAAGCAATTAGTGACTAATGCTCTTTGAGGAAATGTCTAATTCATTTTAAAACAAATTAATGTAGAAAGTAGAAAAACTGAATATCTTCACTGTAGAGCAACATAGAAACAAGTCACAGTAATAAGTCCCTTAGAAAAAAATAAATAGAGAATAAAAAATAAGTGAGTCACAACCTAACCATGAAGTTTCTTGGATATATATATATATATATATATATATATATATATATATATATATATATATGAAATGGAGTGGATGAGTGTAGGATAGAGTGAGCTCCTTCTCCTTTTACTCAGGAACCCATATGGAGAATGAGCTGCCAATCAGCTATATGAACTCTGTTGCCTGCACTTTGATCACTTGCCCCTGGTGACTCGGTGTTGCCAGGCCACAGAGGAAGAGAATCCTTGTAGTCCTTATGAGACTTGATAACATATGCTCAGATAGCAGAAGAGGACAACTTCCCTCTCGTTGGACTAGGGGAAGGAGATGGGGGGAAGAAGGAGGGAGAGTGGGACTGGGGGGAGTTGAGGGAGGGGGCTTAAGTCTGGATATGTAATGAGTAAATTGTAAAATAAAAGTAAAGAAAAAGAAAAAATAAATGAAACCAACATATCTGTTGATTCATACTTTTCCTACAAAAGCACATAGGACTTAACCTTTGTTTCCATTTGGGAATGTTTTAACATATGAAACTTTAAGATGGGAAAAGTTTAAATATAGTTTTCACTTCTCTGAAGAAGTTCATGTTTGAATTTTCCCATTAATTTTGTGATTATTCGTTTTCTGTAATATAAATATATTACCATTATATAAAAAATTAAATATATCTCGAAACTTCTGTTACTCACATTTCAAAAGACATCCATTTTCTCTTATAAAGTTTGTGGTTAGATTATAATTATATTAAATCTTTATCTTTACCTATAATTTATCTTAAATTCCTTGCATCACATAATCAAATGTGTGATCTATAGCCTGGGAATTTTATATAATTTCAAAGAGATACTAGACTTCAGAGTATGTAAGAGAAAAGCTATAGCAATGTTTGTTAAACCACTTATATCAGTGTGAAGTAAAGAGTACCTGCTATTTCCAAGCTCCAGAGAATTTAGGTGTTGTCAATAAAGTCAAAAGGAAATACTTTACATTGTTTTGTTTATATTCAAAATACTGTTAAAATGTTTACACAGAAGTATGTACAGAATATAACAACTGCTATCAAATTTACTGTGTTATTTTGTATTTACTTGTCTAAAGAAGTGTGTGTTTTAAGTTGCAGAACTGTTTATGAGGGTAAGACTCAGAAGTCTAAGCTGTAAACAAGTACCCTCTCAGGACTGGTCAGTAAGCCCATGTTCTCATTATTGCTAATTAGTAATGTTTATCAAACCTGAAAAAGCTTATTTCCCTGATTAGTATTTCAACACAGATCATCTTATATTTTTTTGTTTCATTGTGAATACACAGATGTACACACACACAATTTTTTAACTTTTATTAATTATACTTTATTCACTTTGTATCCCCCCATAAACCCCTCCTTCCTCCCCTCCTAATCCCACCTTCCCTCACCCTTCTTCACTAAAGCCCTTGCACAAGTCCACTGATAGGGGAGGTCCCCCTCTCCTTCCTGCTGATCTTAGTCTATTGGATCTCATCAGGAGTGGCTACCTTGTCATCTTCTGGGGCCTGGTAAGGCTGCTCCACCCTCAGGGGGAGGTGATCAAAGAGCAGGCCAATCAGTTCATGTCAGAGGCAGTCCTTGTTCCCATTACTATGGGACCTACTTGGACACTAAACTGCTATGGGCTATATCTATGCAGGAGTTCTAGGTTATCTCCATGCCTGGTACTTGGTTGAAGTATGAGTCTCTGGAAAGACCCCTGTGTTCAAATTTTCTGGTTCTGTTGCTATCCTTGTGGAGTTCCTGTTCTCTCCAGATCTAACTATTTCCCACTTCTTTCATAAGATTCCATGCACTCTACCCAACAGTTGGTCATAAGTCTCAGCGTCTGCTTTGATAGTCTGCAGGGCAGAGCCTTTCAGAGGCCCTTTGTGTCAGGTTTCCTGTTTTCCTGTTTTCTTCTTGTTCTGATGTCCATCCTCTTTGCCTTTTGAGATGGGGATTGAGCATTTTAGTCAGGGTCCTCCTTCTTGATTAGTTTCTTTGGATGTACAGATTTTAGTAGGTTTATCCTATATTATGTGTCTTATGAGTGAGTGTATACCATGTGTGTCTTTCTGCTTCTGGGACAGCTCACTCAGGGTGATCCTTTCCAGTTCCCACCGTTTACCTGCAAATTTCATGATTTCCTTGTTTTTCATTGCAGAGTAATATTCCATTGTGTAGATGTACAATTTCTGTATCCATTCTTCAGTTGAGGGGCATCTGGGCTGTTTCCAGCTTCTGGCTATTACAAATAAGGCTGCTACAAATATGGTTGAGTAAATGTCCTTATTGTGTACTTGAGCCTCTTTTGGTCCAGCGATGCCACTTTTAGGCACACACATGATTTTATGATGTGAAAATTAAGTCAATTTCACATGAAGAAATTAGAGATAATGTTCATGTTATTATATATAGAGAAATTAAATCAATATTATACTCAACATTGTGTTTTAACTGAATGTTCTTTGGAAATCTGTTTCACTATAATGGACAAAATCATAAATGAAAATTTGTGAGAGTTATAGACCCTAAGGCAGTCTCAATTAAAATTTTCTCAGTTCGGTGTAAGTATGATCTATGAACATGTAGGACATTTCTGCACTTTTAAAAATACACAGGAATGGGAATTTCTTTAATGAGAGAGAAAAGCATGAATTAATTGAACATTGATCCAGACTAACACTCATTTTACTGTATTAAATTTTAAAAGTTAAATAATATCACAGAATAGACTAACTGAAGCACCCCATCTCTAAACAAAATTACATTTCTTAAAAATATTTTAAAATCTTACACAAATTTAGAGGGAACAAGAAGGTGTTAAATTTGAGAATTCAAATAAGCATGCTTTATAATTTTTATTTTTAAATTTTCATTTTTATTAATTACATTCTATTCACTTTGTATCCCAGCTGTAGCCCCATACCCCATCTCCTCCCAATCCCACCTTCCCTCCTTTTTCTTCTCCTATGCCTCTCCCCCAGTCCACTGCTAAGGGAAGTCCTCCTCCCTTTCCATCTGACCTTAGTCTATCAGGTCTCATCAGGACTGGCTTTTTTGTCTTCCTCTGTGGACTGGTAAGGCAGCTCTTCCCTCAGCTGGAGGTGATCAAAGAGCCAGCCCATTAGTTCACATCAGAGATGGTTCCTGTTCCTATTATTGGGTAACCCTCTTGGACAGTGTGCTGCCATAGGCTACTTCAGTGCAAAGATTCTAGGTTATCTCCATGCATCTTTGGTTGGTCCTTGGTTGGAGTATCAGTCTCAGAAAAGACCCCTGTGCTCATATTTTTTGGTTCTGTTGCTCTCCTTGAATAGTGCTACCTCAATATCCAACTATAGCACTCCTAGGCATATATCCAAACTATGCTCAAGTATACAACAAGGACATCTGCTCAACCATGTTTGTAGCAGCTTTATTTGTAACAGCCAAAATCTGCAAACAACCCAGATGTCCGTCAGTTGAGCAATGGGCACAGAAATTATGGTACATTTACACAATGGAATATTACTCAACAATTAAAAACAAAGAAATCATGAAATTTTCAAGCAAATGGGTGGCGGGATCTAGAAATGATCATCCTCAGTGAGGTATCCGAGAAGCAGACACACATGGTATATACTTGCTTTATTATTTTTTAACTGAAAGGTTTATGTTGGGTCACAGATGAAGAATAGTAAGCAACATAACAAACAAAAAATAAAAAAAAAATGTAGTTTACATAAGTGCAAGAGAATATATGAGATTAGCAACTAATGAAAAAGAGAAATATACTTCTCATAGTCTACATACTGGAGAGTTTCAGATTAAAGTGCTTCCAGCTTCAATTCTATCTTCTTCCAAGGCAGGAAAGTGTTTCTGCATACTCTGACATACAGCTAGCTTTGATGTATGTGAGAGAAGGCAAAAGTGGGCGAGTGGACAGCTTCCTTTTGTTACACTTTTCCTTGGGACTTAACTATTTCCCAAACTGTTCTATCTGTAAACAGTAATCTCCTGAGATGCTGCAGTAGGAACACTCATGTTCATAAATACAGAAATATTTCACCTTGTGGCTTTATTAAATATTATATTAACAGACTGAAAAATCTTTATTTATGTCACGAGTAAGTACCTCAGTTCAGTGTACTCTCTCAAATAAGGATATTAAGCCAAAGAGCTGTGATTTGTGTGGTAGATGGCCAAAGGCTGCGCTGTAGATGGTGTTAGTGGTCATGTAGCAACAAGAATTACAGTTTGTTCATTTATTTGTTTGTTTGTTTTTAAATTTATTTATTCATGCTAATTAGCTAGTAACTTTGAAGTTTTACCATGTTAGTACAGTAAGGTCATAAGGAAATTTCATGAGAGAAGTAGGAAACATGAGCTGCTCATTTACCCATCTAGAATTCCATTGCACAGGCTTGTCAGTCCTACTAAGTAGCTGTACAAACTATCAAAAGAGATGAACCTGCCAGTAATTATTGCAAAAAACTCATGTCTGGACACAATAAATAAACATAAGATTGTAATTCTCTTCTTCGTGTGAAAAATAAGACCCCATCTGAATATCTTCTCCAAAATATTGAAAATTCCCATATAGGCATCTATAGTGTTAAATCTCTATTCTTCTCAAACTCATCTGAATTTGAATGCACATGAAAGTCAGGTCACCCCATGAAAAGGAAGAGTATTGTGAAGCCTATCAGGATTTCCTAGACCCCTAGGGAACCCTGACAGAATTTTCACATCTAAGCCCTCTCTGATTTAAGATGCCTTTCCCAGGCAAGGATCTTGCAAATGGGGTTTCTGTTTCTCCACAGAAGAGACTCTAAATTTTCCTGGAACTTTGGCAAGTTAATCATGACTGCTGCTTTCTCGGGTAGCCTCTCAGTGCTGGATAGGTAATCTGAGATGATTCATTCTCCTCCAGGTCTCACATTTTCTGTGTGTGATGAATGCTCAAAAAACACATCAACGCTATGGCTTGATAATAAAGTTTTTGGACTGGTTTTGCAAATCTTTTACTTTAACCAAGGAACTGCCTTAATATTATAACACCAGAGACCATCACAGTCAAATTATATCGCATGGAGAAATGGAAGGAGAGTTTTGCCAGCAAGTATAGGATGACATAAATAAGGTGAGAGACAAATGAATATGTGCATGTTTTCTGTTTAAGACATCTATTAACTGTTTTGATATAGCATTTTCTCTACAGAGCTTTAAAAATGGACTTTTCATAGTCTGAATCTCAGTAAGTTGAGGTGGGAAGCCCCAAGGCAGATGAAAAGAAAACATTTGAATGATTGAGTAATACTCAGACAAGACTGAACAGTGAATAAAGTTGTGAACTTCAGGGAAACTAGCATAAATCTTCAAGATTTTCATATAAATATTGACTACTACAGCAACTTCTGTGTGTGTTCATGTGTCTGCATATGCACCAAATATCAAAAGTGCAAAAGTAATCTTTGGAAAAATAAAACTAATTTTTATATATGCAAATATTTAGATAATGTCTCTCAACTTTAAATTTTATTAAAATATTCTCTATCCCACAGTATATATCTGTTCCCTGGAATATAATCATAACATTTACGTTATATCTATGTTGCCTTTCTTGTGCACAGAATTCCTCTCTTTGTTCTTCTTTTAAATTTTTATTTATTAAAATTTATTCAATTTGTATCCCGGCTGAGGCCCCCTCCTTCACCTCCTCCCAATCCCACCCTTCCTCCCTCTTCTTCCCCTCTGCTTCTCCCCTAGTCCACTGGTAGAGGAAGTCTTCCTCCCCTTCTATTTGACCCTAGCCTATCAGGTCTCATCAGGACTGGATTCTTCAGGATCAGCACACAAATGTTTTCCAGAGTGATGAAATCTGCAGCCAAATCACAATGTTTGTCACCCATGGGGTACTGGTTTTGGTGGCATTAAACCTACACGAATAAAAAAGTCACAGAGAACAGCTTACATGTGTCACTATGAGAAGCCAGGAGAGGTCATTGGTGACAGTGTGCTCTCAATGGCAATAAGAGCTGAGGCGTCACACCGTGTGGCTGGGCTGGAGTGTCTGAAAGGGAGCCCAGGGGACCATTCATGAAAGTATAGTCTTCACTGCAAATGAGAACATAAATTTTTGAAGATGCCAGGATAGTGGGTAACCACCAAGGCAAGGTGTATAATGGAGGCTATCATTTGAGACAAGCTGAATGTGTGTAGGTAGCAGAGCAGAACTGGAGCTGCCCAAGAACTTTGGATCTCACAAGTTTATGTAGCAAATTCCAGTTATTAGAGCTTGAACTGTATGCTTTGGGGCTACAAACACGGGGTTTGCTCAGTTGTGCTTGGCTTTTTCCCTCCCTCTGGATCATTATTTTGTCATAAGAAATTATTGATCTTGTTTTAAATTTTACAGATGCTCACAGTTAAGACACTTTGGATATTGTAACATGACTTTGGATTTTTAAAACATGGGGAATTTTAATATTTCCTTTTTTAAGATTTATTTATTATGGATACCGCTCTCTGCCTGCATGAACACCTGCACACCAGAAGAGGACATCAGAGCTCATTATAGATGGTTATGAGCCACCATGTGGTTGCTGGGAATTGAACTCAGGACCTTTGGAAGAACAACCAGTGCTCTTAACCTCTGAGCCATCTCTCCAGCCCAACATGGGGAATTTTAAAGAAAATGCAACTTGTACAGTTGTACTATATCTTACATTATGACATTTTATGAGATCCTTCAAACAAACAAGAAAGAAAGCTTTAAATTTTGCTTTAACTTTTAAATCTATTATCCTGAGTTATTTCCTTCAATATTTTAAAATTATTTCTTTTCTCAAATACCTTACATCCAAACATACAATCTTATTCCTCTGAAATTAAGTTGCTACTTTTGACAAACTTAACTAACTTGCCCACTCCAAAGCTTGTATCCCACCCCTACCCCCTTTTTTGAGACAGGATTTCTCTATGTAGCCTTGCCTGTCCTGGACTCACTTTGTAGACCAGGACAGCCTTGAACCTCAAATTCACTGAGAACTTCCTGCCTCTGCCTTCCTGAGTGCTAGAAGGGATCTTTCAATAAATGAATTAAGTGAAAAAGCTATTAAATTATGTTATTAATTTAGGTGAGGAAAAGAATGATATTTTGAATAATCAACCACCATCTTTTTTTTGCTTTGCCTTGATATTCAATAATGTATTTGCCAAAAAGTTAAAATTTAAACAGTAGAACTTTTGACCCAAGCCTATAACATTAATATTAAATAAGATGTTCATTTTAAGTGTTTAATATGATAAAATAGCAAAATTGGCAGATAAATTTGGGCATCCCAAATTTGGTGTTCAATTTGCCCAAATCATTTACCCACTTATTGAACATTTAATGAGTGTGTAACTGATCCATAAATTCTGCTGATGAAAGAAAATAAAACAGTAATGAAACAAAACCTTGCTTTCAAAGATTTCACACTTTAATGGAGAAGGGAGTAATTTACAGATTTAATATTTTATATTATATATTAAAGTTGAATATTTTAAAATGTGAGGCTTCCATTAGCTACAACAGATGTAGAGCACAGTAGAAATAAAGTAAGTTTGTGAACTGCAAATGAAGAACAGTGCAGTCTAGGTAGAGAAAATAGACATGATTCTTACATGATAATTTATTTGATTTTGTTCTTTTTTCTGAGAATTATGTAAGTCAAACTGTTTTAGTGAATATTGGGAAGTGTGTGTGTGTGTGTGTGTGTGTGTGTGTGTGTGTGTGTTTAAATGTTCACAAAGATACTCAGGAAAGAAGGTGTAAAAATTCCTCAGGGTGTCCTACATCTTGTTATAGTTTAGTTGATGGTCAAAGCTGCTTGTTTTTGTCAGAATTTACCTAGGAGAGTGTGAAGATGATAATATAGTACTAATGAATTTATCCTAGTTTACTATTATACTATTAATTATTGGAATATTTAAGGTAAAATTGGTAAAAGTGGACATGATAGCATGTTCGCTTGTTTTTGTTTGAGAGGAAAAGAAAAAAAATGGTAGAAATATTTTTAAAAGACCCATGTTCATGAAAGTAGGAAGTAAATAATTTATTGCTTGATTATGAGAATGATGTCCAAACATCTGCAGTCTTGAAATTCAGTTAAATCAATTGTTTATGAAATAACTTATCAGGATCCTGCTTTCAGTTTATGACACATTGGTGGATGGGGAGGAGGCATAAGATTGGAAGTTTAATAATTTTGGTTTTTGCTCATGAAATTAAAAAAATATGGTATATTATATCTTATTGTGAAAATGAGAGCATGAAACTAAAACTGTGAGGTAATTTCTGTAGAAAGGAAATATGGTCAATTATTAGCCTTGATATGAAATTAACGAAATGTATTAAATACACATAATGACGAAAGCAGTCATAGATTAATGACAAAACTAGTCACTGAGGTTGAAAATCATCCAAATGTCTGTTTACCCTGTATTCCTCACAATTTGAACTTACTGTTAAACAATTTTATCATTTGTTCTTTGCTTTTGGCTATATTTGTGCATTATTTATCAACTATACGATCATGTAAAATTACATATATGTATAATGTCTAGAATTTCTTTTCTATTTTATGGACTTGGTTCATTTGTTGGGACATTTTGTTCTACCTCAGTCCAGCACTTTTACCCTATATAAAGACCAGATTCAGATATGCCTCTTGCTTTGTTCTGCCTTAACCTTAGTGCATATCATTTACCATCTCTGCCTTGTTTTCCTTCCTAAAGTGTATTTCAACCTCTGTAACACTGAGTGACTTTACAAGTGTATAGAATGCTAAGATCAATTAATATGGTGAATTGTCAAAAAAAAAAAAAACCTTTAAGGTTGTAAGGTTAAATATATTGAAAATCAATTCAGCTTAGGAAAATGGCTGTTACTCTGTTTCTCTCCTCAGATCTTTTATTTTTAATTTAATTTAATTTTTTTAATATTAGTTACAGTTTATTAATTTTGTATCCTAGTTGTATCCCGCTCCCTCATTCCCTCCCAACCCCACCCTCTCTCCCTCATCTCCTCCCTGCTCCTTTCAAAGTCCACATCTTATAACCACTCTTTCTGTGGGTAATTCGCTAGATTTAAATTACAAGAATGATTTTTTTTCCTGTTAAATGGGTGTTGAGTTCAATTAAGCTGCTATTGGTCACACCAGGTTAAATATGCCACTAATGCTTCATTGTAGATATCTTGCTGGCCTGGTCATTTCTTTGGTCCATATGCTTAACAGCTGTGTGTGACTATCAATTACTCCTCTCCCTTGGCAGCACCCATACCATCTACTAATACCATGAGAGGAGGCATCCAGATCAGGTGCAGCTAGAGTTCTTGAAGTACTGGGTCTCCAGTGTGTGGTGTCTTTGCTTTAAAGTATTACCTTAACGTTCAGGAAAGCATCCAGGATAAGAAATATGCTGTTTGGGTAGTTTTCTGGACTCCACTGACCAATAACTTGTAGCAAAAATTTTCATAACTGACACAGGAGTTTTTGTTAGTTTATGGCTTTGTGGATTTGGGGATGGGAAGATATTTTGCCACAGATGGAAACTATTGCAGAGGTCCACAATTTGTCAAAGTGCAGAAAATAAATGACTGTTGGGTGCCAAATACTAATGGACACACTTCAAATGCAGCTGTTATTCCCAAAGCTCAGGAAAAATCACATAAAAGGGAATGGGACAATCATAGGGTCTAGGACACCTGCTGTGAGATAGTGTGTTCTGTAAATGACAGGATAGTCTCAACCATTAACTCCCAACAATTGTCTGAAAAGATTAATAGAGTGAAAACACTACTTGCCATGTCAATGAGGACAGAGGGCATTCTATATGGTTCTACACGTACATAAAGATCTAGAAGTGGTTAATGCATTCAGAGAGAGAGAGACCCAGTCCCAACTGGTCATCCATGGACACATGTACATGTGACCAATGCTAAATGGACTCAGTATGTGATATGTAAATGTGTGAATATACATATATGCTTATATGTAGTGAAAGTAATTGAAGAAGAGATGATGATTTGGGAAGATATGAGAGGAAGTAGAGGTGAAATAAGGGTAAAGGTGATAGAGTGTTCATATCTGGAGTTCTCAAATTTAAAATTATTAAAAACAATATAGAAATTCTAATGGAATAGTAAAATAATAATAACTAGTATAGTGTTTAAGAACTGAAGAGGTCATTTCTGTATTGTTATCTCAAGTACCTTGGAAGTTGCAACAAATAAAATATGTATAGTAGAGTCTTTTCTATTTTAAATAGAAATAAGTAGTCAAATTATTAAGTACTGACAGACACACCCTACTTAAATGAGTGTCATATATTCTGACTGGAAAGTAAATAGTCTGCAAATATCAAAACTTTTTACAAAAATCTATCCTTAAGAAAAGCAAGTGTCATTGTTCATGCCTGGTAATATCTCCAATGTAAACTCTGTAAGACAAATAAGCCACTGAATTTTCTTTTTTTCTGATATTTTTTAAACATTATTATTATTATTATTATTATTATTATTATTATTATTATTTACAATTCATTCACTTTATATTCCAGAGGTAGCCTCCTCCATCTTCTCCTAGTCCAGCCTTCCCTCCCAAATCTCTACCCCCAGTCCACTGATAGGGGAGGGACTCTGCCCCAACCACTTGACCTTAGCCTAACAGGTTAAGTCCTCATCAGGACTGTCTGGATCCTCATTCTCTGTGGTATAGTTAGGCCACCTCACTAGGGGGAGCTGATCAAAGAGCCGGCCACTGAGTCCATGTAAGAAACAGCCCCTGCTCCATATTTATCACCCTGAACAAAAGTAAAGTCCAAGTGGATCAAAGACCTCAACATAAAACCAGACACACTTAAAAAGTTAGAAGAAAAAGTGGGGAAGAGCCTAGAACTCAGTGGCACAAGAGACAACTTCCTGAACAGCACCAATAGCACAGGCTCTAAGATCAACAATCAAGAAATGCAACCTCATGAAACTGAAAAGCTTCTGTAAAGCAACAAAACACCTACAAACTGAGAAAAGATCTTCACCAGGCCTACATATGACAGAGGGCTAATACGAATAATATATAAAGAACTCAAGAAGTTAAACACCAACAAACCAAATAATCCAAATAAAAATGGGGTACCAAACTAGACAGAAAAATTTCAACAGAGAAATATCGAATGACAGAAAAATGCTTAAAGAAATGTCCAATGTCCTTAGTCATGTGGGAAATGCAAATCAAAATGACCCTGAGATTCTACCTTATACCCATCAGAATGCTTAAGATAAAAAGCTCAAGGGATGACACAGTCTGTTGAATTTTAAAGACTTAAGTTTTCAGGATCAAATGAGCTTTAAGAAATGTTCTAAATTGAAATGACTCCTAGGAATTTTGAGTGAAATTTGGACAGATTTGATATTACTTTTCAGGAACTCTGAGAATTCAGTTTTGTAAGTATATTTGGTTTGTAAAAAACCATAAACCTCAAGAGAACAGATGCCAAGCCATGTGTTGAATAAAAGATGCAATGCGGTGTTTTTTTTTCCTGAGGAGCAGGGAGCCAGCACATTGCAATTTCACTTTCGATTGTAGTCTGCAACAATAAGCCTGTTTTAAGAAATGAAATATATAGAGATGATGGAAATTTTTAGAAAGAACACCACAGAAAGCCAATAAAGACAATATCTACAAATTTTTTATTATGCATATGTTTATAAGCATATATATATGTTATTCTAGTTGCTTGTTTAAAATACCACTGGAGTGTGAATACATTTGTAAATGAAGATACTTTGTACAGTCATATATCATATGAAGCATTTGTATATTGCACCTAGTTTTGAAAGGTAAATTTGAACATGCAGATAGAATCTGCTTTCTAGTAATCTGATAATATACAAATTATGCTTTATAAATATAACCATTAAAGTGGATTTTTCCTATAATCTGAAAGAAAAATTTCATACGAGTTTACATAAATAAGATACATTTTAGTAATGTTAGTCAAACATAAAGTATATCCAGTATAGCCGCAATCTTTTTTAAAAAATATAATGAAATTATTTAAACAAACAAAAAATAATGGTTAATGATTTTTGTTTTTTGTTTTGTAGCCAAAAGCAGATAAGTTGGTCTTCAGGGTCTTTTTACAAGGAAAGTTTGAAGTAATAAAGTTTATAAGTTAAAATAATTAGATGTAGATTTTATATTAACTTGAGCTATGTTAATAAATAATAATAATATGAATTTAAATATGAATAATATCATTGGGCATCTGCAGTTGAAAGAAAAGGGCACAAAATAGCAAAAAAGTATCATGTAATATGTGGTGGGACTCAGGAAAAATACTATTATTTTGCTAAGGGACAAAGCAATAAAATAATCCCTAATGACATTCTGCTATACTCATAGATCAGTGCCTTGCATAGTCACATCAGAGAAGTTTTCTCTCAAGGTAAATTGGAACCTACAAAGAAACCAACACTGGGCAATGTGCAGAGAGTAACAGTTTTTGAAGCTCTCAGTCCTAAATGGAATGTCTTCATCAAATCTCTCTCTTCAGGGCTCAAGGCTCAAAGACCTAAGTGGAAGAGTAGACAGAAAGATCTTAAGAGTCAGAGCGATTGATGACATAAAGGAAACACTCTTCCAAACAATAAAAGAACTATTGAAAACACAAAGTCACAGAAACTGTTGAAGCAAGCATACAGCACACAAATTCAAGCCAGAAGGGATCCCAGGACTGAGATGTGGAAATGGAGAGTAGGTCCCTTCCTCATCAAGAAGTTATCTCCAATTACCAATGCAGGTAAAGAAAAAAAGTCAATTTTTGCGGACTGATTTTCACCACACTTAATGGTGTGAGTTTATGCACCACACTTAATGGTAGGCTCCAGAACTGCAATATATGGCTAACACAAAATTAACCTAATGTTGTTTTCTGGACTTTGTCTCATAAAATGCTTTGCCTGGCCATTTTTGTCTAACTGGTCATTTGCTTTTATAGCAAGTTTTCTGATTTTGTGTTTTTATGGGTTTTGCGTGTGTGTGTGTGTGTGTGTGTGTGTGTGTGTGTAATGTACCTTTTCTTTCTTTTTTGCTTTCTTTTGTTTTGGGAGACTCTTTTTTTTTCTCCCAGTCCCCTCCCTACTCTACTCCCAGTCCCATCACTCCCTTGCCCCTCTCCTCTCATTTCTCCCTCTTCTTCCTCCCAGAGAACAGAGAAGGAGAGGCCCGTAATTTACCAATCCACCTGGTATCACAAGTAACTGTGGGACTAAGCACATCCTCTCCCACGAGGGAGTAGCAAGGCATCCCAGATAAAGGAAAGTAACCCAGTGCTAGGTAACAGATTCAGACACAGACACTACTCCTATTGTTAGGGGACCCACATGTTGTATTTGGTCATTAATATTTACTATTGACATATCTTTTAGTAAAGCTGCAGTTAGTCCTAAACAGCTGTATAACCAAATCACCACACAGAGACTATGATTTATTTAATTAACATAGAACAAAATGCTGGGCAATAGTTACTCCATCCTAAACCTCCAAATCCACATAGTTTCCTACCATTTAGATTCACCCATTATACTTGCTTTTAGTAGTAACTTAAGTTATTTCTCTATGTCATTCTAAGACCTTTCCTCCAGCCTCTGCTCTCCCAGCCTCTGCTCCTTTTTCTCTCCTACTTCTTCCTCTCCTCCTGCCTCTCCCCTCTCCCTCCTACTCCTTCCTCTCCTCCTGCTTCCTTCCTTTCCTTCCACTATGAATCAGGATGTCCCACTCTATTGCTCAACATTGTGGCTGGTTGTTTTAATTGACAATTTAGAGAACAAATGTTGGCATGTTTACACAAACGAGACAGGTGATGCTTAGAATAAGTATCACAATGCAATGTCCTGATTGAAAGCAGATAGTGGGGGAAAGAAATCAGCATTAGAATGAACAAGAGTAAGGTATATACATTACAAAAGAACATTATACCAGCACCCACACGATGACCAAGCTGTACATTTGTTACAGATGTGTAAAGGGTCTAAGTTCAGTCCATAAGAACTCTTTAGTTGGTGGTTCAGTTTCTGTAAGCTCCTGTGGGTCCAGGACATATTGTTCTGTAGGTCTGCTTGTGGTGTCCGTGACCTCTACAAATTCCTCTGTTCTTTCTTCTACTATTCTACAGCACTCACCGAGCTCAGCACATTGCTTTGTCTTGGGTCTCTTCATCTGTCTCTATCAGCTGCTGGATAAAGTCTCTCAGAAGACGGTTATGCTAGACTATTGTCTGCAAGCATAGCAGAGTGTCATTAACAGGGACAGTAGTAAGCCTTCTTCCATGGGGTGGGTTTCAAACTGGATAGTCACTGGTTTGCTGTTTCCTTGATCTCTGTTCCATCTTTGCTCCTGAACTTCTTGTAGACAAGACACATTTTGGGTAGAAGGTATTATGTGTGAGTTATTGTCCCCTCTCTCCTCTGGGAGTTCCAACTGGATACAAGAGGTTCTGACTTGATGCTCATTCACACCAGTTATTTGGGTTCTCAGCTAGGGTGAAATCCATAGACAGAGCCATGAGCCTCGCCTGTCCTAGAGATACACACACACACACACCAATTTTTACTCTTTCACAGTTTTATTTTTGTGTTCTGATTTTCCTCCCAGGGAAAGAGTAAAAGAAGGTATGGAGTTATCTGGATAGGCAGGTGGGAATAGATCTCGGAGGAGTTAAGGAAGAAAAACCACAAAATTGGAAATAAAATGTAAAGAATACAAAATTGACATTAGGAACATAATCACAAATCATATAGTTCCTGTCTCATTCATTAAAACTTCAACATCACCTGCACTGTGTGTTATTGTTAAAAAAAATGGATAGTCTGCTTAAAGACTTTTTCTCAATTTCTTGGCAAGAATCTTAAAGCAAATTGAACATGTTTTCACATTTCTCCCTAGAAAAATTGTACATTTGACCATGATAAAGTAATTTTATTATAAGAAAATTAGAAGTTTTTAAAAATATGGTAAATAATCATTTTCAAATATAAAACATATCAAATGATCCTTATGTTCATGCTGGGTAATGAAATACCACCCACATCATCATAAAGAAATTGAATCTATTCTTCGTTACACTTAGTATTAGTGGAGCCAGAGGTCAGTTTGGGACTGGTGAAGCAGAAGATGCTTAAGCAATGAGTATGGAAGAAAAAAAGACAAGGAGAAAATGCACCCAGAAGTGTGGCTGCTGATCCACCACATTTCTGTAGACTGTGACTGATGTTCAGCATGTGGCTCTTGGAACCCTGGTCAGGTTCACTAACTAAAGATTACTGAAAATCAATAATAATAATGATAATAAATTCCAAACCTTTACAAAAAGAAATCTTCATATCATCCGCAAAGCCCATCAGATGTGTTTCCTAAAGAGAAAAAAATATCTCTGGACCACTCATTATTGGGAAAAAGTTTGTAAGACTTTCAGATGTGAAGACTATAACCAGGAAGGTACTCACAGTAGATAGGTGCTGAGAAAGGAAAGTCAGTTTTCCAAGATTCTCAGGATCTACCCACCACACTCCAGGGCAGGCCAATGCTCCCTAGAGACCACAGGCCTCTGACAAAACCAGTGACAGATATGACAGAAATAGTGGCTGAAGGGATGCTCAAAAGTAAAATTTCAGGAGAAGGGTAGAGCAGGAAATCTGCACAGGGATTTTGTGTGGTAATTAGCAAAACTCAAACTTTCACAGAACCGTAAGACTAGTTTCAAGTTTCAGAACTTCAGAACTATTAGTTTACAAGTTTATATTTTTCAAAGCAATTAAAAAAGGAGATTATTTATAGTTGCAATTGGTAACTATATAACAATTTGACTCTCACTTGAACGCATGTTTTTCAAAACTCTGAGTATATAAATTATGTAACAAATTTCTTAATTTTCAAAAATACTAAAACAATTGTGCATGGAAAATGTGCTCTATAAGGACTTTACTTTCTAATTATATGAAGCAAATGCAATATGAGCCAGCTATATGTGATTTGAAGCAAAACTGCATATTCTATATTTACAATAGACATCAAAGTCTTAGTACAAGAGGAAGCAAAATGTCATGTAAATAATTTTCACAATGATGAACACTGAAACATTCACAGAGTAGCCCTGTGTGGTGGCACATGCCTGTAATACCAGCACTTAGGGGGGCAGAAGCAAGTGGATATCTGTGAGTTTGAGGCCAGCCTGCTTTACAAAGCAAGTCTAGGAGAGTAAGACTCCACAGAGAAACCCTCTCTCAACAATCAGAGGGGGGAAAAGCCAAAGGGAAAACTGACTTTTTTTTTTTAACTTAAGGAAGAATGTTTTCTTCCTTAATTTTTAGAGTAAGTGTTGTATAAGTATATTCCGGGAAGCAGGCTCAGAAATGAGAAGGTGAAAAAATACCATGCATGTTTGAAGAATAACGAGAGCAGGGCTAGAGAGAGCGCATGCGCGTCGAATGCTGAGCAAGAACTGGGTACTAATCGACCTGCATCAACATTTTGTGTGAAGTAGCATGAATTCCCAGAACAGTAAAAATCCATATTCAATGGTAAACATAAATAATTTGCAATGTTAAATTTAAAAGATATTTCCATTGTTCTGAATGATATTTTATGTTATTTGTGACACTGTTCCATTAGCAGTCGTAGATTACAAAGATAATGTCTTCCATTAGTGCAGACAAGGAATCAATTGTCTATGGAATTGATTTCTTTTGCAGCTTGGTGTTTAATCTACTTACTAGGAATGTAAAAAACAACTAGTCCCCCCCATTTTAAGTGAAAAAGAATACATGCGCTGAATTTCTCAAAATATAATATAAAATTTATATTCTATAATTTCTAATTTGTGCTCTTTAATGTATGTGCATTTAAAAAAGAAAAAAGTTAAAAAAGGAAAATAAAAGAAAAAACACACACAAAAAAAAAACAAAGATAAAAGTTTGTTAATCATTTATCTAAGTAGTATTTTAATCACTTAAAGTTAGTCACATAAAGTATTTAGTCACATAAAGTTTAGGCACTTGGTAATTTAATGACCTATATATTTCCACCAAGGAAATGAGTCATGGGAACTGTGAAGATATCTTCATAACTATAATGTTATATAACGCTATTCATAACCCACAAGACAATGTCTGCTTTGCATCTAGAAATGTATTCAGCAATGAACAAATAACACGTTCTTTATTCACCGTTCCCTCTTCTTTCTAAAACTCCATATTTTAATTAATGGCTAGTTTCAGAAAATTTATCTGTATAATTTTATGTAATTTTATAGACTGTTTCTCTAGTAATGAATACCTAAATTTTAACTCAACATAAAAATTAAGCATATGTCAGTGTGATAGACTAAATTATGCCTTCTGTCCTCAATACATTTTTCTTTTTCACTTTTATACTTGTGATACTGTCTGCTTTCTTATTACCTATATGACCATTTACAATCATAATGTCACATTTGCCACAATGACTCCACTATCTAAGAAACTGTGCTCAGTTCTTAAAACTTATTTACTTTCTGTGGAGATTCTTTCAAGAAAACCAGGTGATACTAATCTTATTTGAAATTGCAAATGTTTAACTTTAGATATCTGAATACTTTCTTTTCTTCAACACTGTTAATTTCTTCTTTAGTATAGTGACTGAGTTTTTGTATTGAACTATCAAAATCTTAGGTTTAATCCCATTCTTAGTTGTTGATTGCATCTTTTTGATGCATAATGATTGGATGATAGATTTTTTCCATCTACTTATAAGAAATAATATCTAAAATTTATTTCCCAATTGTGCTCTGGATCTCCCACTGCACCCGTCATAAAGTCACTGCTCTGTTTTCTACAAAATCACCTATACAGTGCCATTCCTCTCTCTAAAGACCCCCACTTCATGGTCCCCCTCTTTTTCCAGGTGTCTGCAATTACTGATTATGCATTTTCATCTGAAGCTTTGGAAAAAGGAATCATGATGAAAGGGAATATTTAACATTCGTCTTTTGGGTCTACGTTAATTAAGTCAGGATAATATTTCCTACTTCCATCTATCAACTGGAAAGTTAATTGATTAATTTTTAAAGAGCTGAAGAGTATTTCACTGTGTATATTTACCCTATTTACTTAGGTTGTTTGCATTTTATTGGTACTGTGAATGGCAATAGAGCAACAATGAAGATGAGTGGGCTGATATGTGTGGGGTTGAATATTCAGTCTTTGGGTAATGGCATACCTAAGTCATGTGGTAGATTTACTTATAGCTCTTTAAGAATTTTTCATATTTATTTAAAGAATGGTTGCATTAGTTGGAAAACTCATCCATGGTAAAGAAGAGTTCTCCTTTTCCACATGATCTCCAGAAATTTTGTCAGTTATTCTCTTAATCTTAGGTGTTCTGAAGTATGAAACATTCTTATTTTTTTTAACTTACATATCCATAATTGTTAAATGGTGATGAATGTTTATTGAGATGTTTGGGGTTTTTTTGTATTTTATTATTACAATTTATTCACTTTGTATCACATCTGTGCAGGGGTTATCTCAATGAATGTTCCTTGGTTGGAGTATCAGTCTCAGAAAATATCCTTAGGCCCAGATTTTTTGGTTCTGTTGCTCTTATTGTGTTGCCTCAGACACTTACAGATATTTCTATCTCTCCTTTCTTTCATAATATTCTCTGCACTCTACTCAAAGTTTGGTTATGAGCATCTGCTTTAATACCCTGCTGAATAAAATGTTTCAGAGGCCCTCTGTGGTAGACTCCTGTCTTGTTCCTTATTTTCACCTTCTTCTGATGTCTATCCAATTTGCCTTTCTGAATGAGAATTGAGCTCCTTACCTTGGGTCCTCCTTCTTGCTTAACTTCTTTAGGTGTACCGATTTTAGTATGATTATCCTGTATTATATGTCTAATATCCACTTATAAGTGAGTACATACAGTGTGTTTCTTTCTGCTTCTGGGAAACCTCACTCAGGATGATCTTTTCTAGTTCCCATAATTTGCCTAAAAATTTCATGATTTACTTGTTTTTAATTGCTAAGTAGTATTCCATGGTGTAAATATACCACAATTTCTGTATCCATTCCTCTGTTGAGAGGCATCTAGGTAGTTTCCAGATTCTGGCTATTAGGAATAATGATGCTATGAACTTGGTTGCACAAATGTCCTTGTTGTCTAGGCATACTCTGGATATATGCCTAGGAGTTGCATAGCTGGTTCTTGAGGTAGCACTATTCCTAATTGGCTGAGAAAGCACCAGGTTGATTTCCAAAGTAGTTTTACAAGTTTACATTCCCACCAGCAATGGCGTAGAGCTCCCCTTCATCAAGATAATCTACTATATAAACAAAACAAAAGAAAAAACAACATGATAATCTCCTACGATGCTGAAAAAGCATATGAAAATATCCAACATTGGTTTCTGTTTAAAGTCAGGTTTACAAGGCACTTAACTAAACATAGTAAAGGCAATATACAACAAGCTATAGCCCACATCAAACTAAATGAAGAGAAACTTAAATCAATCCCACTGAAATCGGGGACAAGGCAAAGCTGCACACTCTCTAGATCCCTTCTACATTGTTCTTGAAGTCCTTGCTAGGGCAATAAGACAATTAAAGGAGATAAACTGGGTTCAAATCAGAAAGGAATAAGTCAAAGCATCACTATTTGCAGATGATATGATAGTATACATGAGTGACCCTAAAATTTTTACCAGGGAACTCCTACAACTGATAAACACCTTCAGCAAAGTGGCTGGATACAAAATTAACTAAAAAAAAAAATCAGTAGCCCTTCTGTATACAGAAGACAAACTGGCTAAGAAAGAAATTAGTGAAACAATACCCTTTACAATAGCCACAAAGAACATAAGGTGCCTTGGTGTAACTCTAACCAAGCAAGTCAAAGACTTATATGAAAAAAACTTTCAGTCTCTGAAGAAATAAATAGAAGAAGATATCAGAAGATGGAAAGATAGTAATCTTTTTTTTTTTGGTTTAGAAAACAATGATTGATAGAAATCTTTTTGTTAGTTTATAAATTTTTCACAACTCAGAAATCCTGTACATCTTACTATAAAACAAAGAAAACATCTCCTTGTATCTAGAATTTTGTTTTCAAATTAATCTAATAGTAAAAATAGCCTTTAAAGATTGCCTTTTTTACTTGAATTTCTACTGTTAATTCCTCCTTTTTTCTACTTTTTATTCTGTTTTTATTGAGATTACTATTTACTGGCTTTCTACATAGGGATTTTCAGATAAAACATATGGTATAGAATAATATATCAACCTTTAGGAAAATATTATATAAATCATTTGGAATTATCATTAATTAACTATTTTATAGTTTGAGATACTTCACCATTTATCGTATCTATTCTTATAATATTTTAACAACTGTCCTTATAATTTGATTTGAAATTTTTTAAAAAATTAGCTTTTTGGGACTCGCAAGATGACAGCACCGGGAAAACTCTAGTTCTGACCAGCAGCACAGCAAGATCAGCCTCCCTCCCTCTTCCCCACCTGTGCTTCTCCCCAAGTCCACTAATAAGAGAGGTCCCCCTCTCCTTCCCTCTGATCTTAGTCTATCAGGTATCATCAGGAGTAGCTGCATTGTCTTCCTCTCTGACCTGGTAAGGGTGATCCCATCTCAGGAGATGTGATCAAAGAACAGTCCAATCAGTTCCTGTCAGAGACAGTCACTGTCCCAATTACTATGGAACCCACTTGGACACTGAACTGCCATAAGCTATTCCTGTGCAGGGGTTCCAGGCCATCTCCATGAGTGGTCTTTGGCTGGATTATCAGTCTTAGGAAAGACTCCTGTGCTCAGAATTTTTGGATCTGTTGCTGTCCTTGTGGAGCTCCTGTCCTCTCCAGGTCTTACTATCTCCCACTTCTTTCATAAGATTCCCTGCACTCTGCCCAAAGTTTGGCTATGAGTTTCAGCATACCTCACTACCTTGCAGGGTAGAGCCCTTCAGAGGCCCTCTGTGGTAGACTCCTGTCCTGTTCCCTGTTTTCTCCCTCCTCTTATGTCCATCCTTTTGCCTTTCTGAATGGGGATTGAGTATCTTAGCCAGAGTCCTCCTTCTTGATTAGCTTCCTTACAGATTTTAGTATGTTTATTCTATGGAAATCAATCTGGTGCTGTCTCAGACAATTAGGAATAGAGCTCCCTCAAGATCCAGCTATACCACTCCTAGGCATATATCCAAAAGATGTTCGAGTACACAACAAGGACATCTCCTCAGCCATGTTTGTAGCAGCTTTATTTGTAATAGCCAGAAGCTGTAAACAGCCCAGATGCCCTTCAACTGATGAATGGATGCAGAAATTGTGGTACATCTACACAATGGAATATTACTCTGCAATGAAAAATAAGGAAATCATGAAATTTGCAGGCAAATGGTGGGACCTGGAAAGGATCATCCTGAGTGAGCTGTTCCAGAAGCAGAAAGACACACATGGCATATACTCACTAATATAGACATATAACATAGGATAAACCTACTAAAACCTGTACACCTAAAGAAACTAATTAAGAGAGAGGACCCTGACTAAAATGCTCAATCCCATCCCGAAAGGCAAAGAGGATGGACATCAGAAGAAGAAGAAAACAGGAAACAACCTAGGAACCTGTCACAGAGGATCTCTGAAAGGCTCTGCCCTGCAGACTATCAAAGCAGACGCTGAGACTTATGGCCAACTGTTGGGCAAAGTGCAGGGAATCTTATGTAAGAAGTGAGAGATAGTAAGATCTGGAGAGGACAAGACCCCACAAGGAGAGCAACAGAACCAGAAAATTTGAACATAGGGGTCTTTCTAGAGACTCATACTCCAACCAAGTACCATGCATGGAGATAACCTAGAACCCTTGCACAGATGTAGTCCATGGCAGTGTAGTGTCCAAGTGGGTTCCATAGTAATGGGAAGAGGGACTGCCTCTGACATAAACTGATTGGCCTGCTCTTTGATCACCTCCCCCTGAGGGGAGAGCAGGCTTACCAGGCCATAGAAGATGACAATGCAGCCATTCTGATAGACTAAGATCAGAAGGAAGGAGAGGAAGACCTCCCCTATCAGTGGACTTGGGGAGGGGCATGCGCAAAGAAGGGGGAGGGAGGGTGGGACCTCGAGGAGAGGAGGGAGGGGCTTATGGGGGGATACAAAGTGAATAAACTGTAATTAATAAAAAAAAATCAACTTTTTGGGATTCGCAAGATGGCAGCTCTGGGAAGACTCTAGTTCTGACCAGCAGCACAGCAGGATCAGCACAGTGACCAGCAGTCAGAACTCGTGGCACTAAAACACAAGTGATTGTCTTTCCAAGGTGAGAGAATACCCCACGGTGGGGGATTCAATCAGCTTCAACTCACCCAGCTAAACTGCAGAAGAGATCCCAGTTCCACCAGACACTTGGTCTCCAGCCCAGAGCCACACCCAGAGAGCTCTGATCATTGTCCCAGACTGAACTGTGGGAACCACAACATCAGAAACTGGGATTTCCAGTTGAGAGATAACCCCATGGTGCAGGAAACCATTGGGATTGACCTTAGGTCACCAGACATTCCTTGGAAAAGACCTGGGTTTCTGCGGGCGCCCAGGAGCCAGTCCAGAGCCAGAGCTGGGGACCCACGTGCCAGCACAGAGTACTGCCTGTGCACCTAACTTACTTCCCCAGATAGAATTGTGGGCCCCAGGGCATCAGATACTGAGTTTCTCTGTTGGGTGCAAACCCACAGCGAGGGGAACAGCAGGTCTGATCTCAGAGCACTCAGCTGATACCAACACCCTGAAAAGGTCTCGGGAAAAATTACTCAGCTTCGGCAGATGCCCAGGCACCCAATCGCCAGAAAGGCAGAGCCAGGAAAGGCTGTGTCTGTGGGTTGTACTCACTGTCCCAGACAGAGTGGCTGTCCCCAAAGCAAAGACTGGGTGTCCCTGTCAGGAGGAAACTACACAGCAGGGGGGTGGGGGAATCATCAGGTCCAACACTCAGGACACCAAGCTCCAGAAGAGTTTCTGGATTCACACAGACTCTAGTCTCTGGCCTTCTCCTGCAGGCATGAGAGCCATGCTCACCTGTCATTATTGAGTACCACTAGGGCACTGGGGCACACAGCTGCATCCTCAGACCTACAAAAGCCAGAGAGCCATTACAGCAGCCCTCAGATATTGTTCCAAAGATCAACCAGTTATCCCTAGCTAAAACCAGTTATCCCTAACAAAACTGTGGGAAACCCTGGTTCTTCAAGAGGGCTGCACCCAACAATTACACCTTAAGAGCAACAGCTGCTGCTCACTAAATTCAGAGCAAGAAATCCAGCAGCAGGGCAGCCATCACCAGGACCTCTCTTGATGAGAGGAGAGTCTTCCTGAACAGGACAGTTACCACACAGGTCCATATGCCTGAAGTGAGCTGTAACAATTCCTGAGAAGCACCACAATTCAGTTGACCATACCCAAAAAAGCAGAGGAGAACTTCAGAACCCCCAAAAAGTATATTATCCCCACCCTGTTGTAGGTGGTTATTAATATTTGCTATTGGTTTATCTTCTAGTAAAGCTTGATGTTAATCTTAAACAGCTGTTTAACCAAATCACCACACAGAGGCTGGGTTTTTAGTTAACCTAGAACACAATGCTGGGCAATATTTACTACCTCCTAAACCTCCAAGCCCTTAGTTTCCTATCATTTAGATTTCCTGCATTATACTTGCTTTTTGTGAAATCTCAGGTCTGGTTCATGCTCCACCTCCTCCAAGATCTCCCTCCAGCTCTGCTCTCCTAGCTCTTCTCTTGCCCCTTCTCTTCCCACTCCTCTCCTGCCTTCTGGCTCCTCCCCTCTTTCCTGTCCTCTGGCTCCTCCCTGCTCAACATTGTGTCTAGTTGGTTTATTTTGTCCTGTTTACACAAGAGTTGAGACAGGATGCTTAGAATGAGTATCACAATGCAATATCCTGATTGAAACCAGAGAGTTGAGGATGGGGTGGGGGAGAAATCAGTATTTGAATGAACAAGGATAAAGTGTATACATTAAAAAATAACATTATACCAACACGACCCCATGACACAGCAGGCACCAGAAATTAACAGACAATACCTGAGATAGAAAGATGGGTAGAGGCCAGTGAAAAAGCACAACCAACAAAAGGCAGAGCAATATGGTATCCCCAAAACCAAGTTATCCAGGGGCAAGTAGCCCTGGACAACCTAACATAAGTGAAATTCAAGAAGATGACCTTACATCTATGCTTATGAGAAGGTAAATGGAGGAAGCAAATAAAATGCATAAAGAATTAAGGGAAGATATAATAAAACAGATTATGGCCATCTGTAAAGAAATACAGGAAGATGCAGCCTAACACTTTGTGGCTTTCAGAGAGGAAATGATTAAATCACTGAAAGAAATAAAAGAAACAGAGGAATGTTCAAAGAAATGGGCAAAGGTATTGAAGGAAAAGCAGGAAAATACAGACAAGTGAAGGAAATCAACAAAACGGTTCAAGATCTGAAGATAAAATTGGAAATTAGAAGAAAACACAAATGGAGGAAATCATGGAGAAAATAGGAAAGAAAACAGGAACTACAGAGGAAAGCATAACCAACAGACTACAAGAGACAGAAGAAATGATCTCCATTGTGGAAGATACAATAGAAGAGATCGATGTATCTGTCAAAGAAAATAAATCTAAGAAATTTGTGACACAAATCATCCAAGAAACCCAAGACAACATAAAAAGACAAAATCTAAGAATAATAGAAACAGAGGAAAAAGATTCCCTCCTACAAGGCCCAGAAAATATTTTCAAAAAAATCATTGAAGAAAATTTCCCCAACTTAAAGGGTAGGCCTATAAGAATACAAGAGGACTACAGAACACCTAAAAAATTAGACCAGAAAAGAAAATTCTCCGGCCATGTAATAACCAAAACAGTAAGTATACAGAAGAAAGAAAAAATACTAAAAGCTGCAAGGGGAAAAGGCCAAATAACATATAATGGCAAACCCATCAGAATCACATCTGACTTCTCAACAGAAACTGCGAAAGTCAGAAGAGCCTGGAGGGATATCATGCAGAACTTAAGAGAACACAGATGTCAGTCTAGGCTACTATACCCAGCAAAACTCTCAGTTCTCATAGAAGGAGAAAACAAGATATTCAACTACAAAAACAATTTCAACAATACCTACACACAAATCCAGCATTACAGAAGATACTAGAAGGAAAAATACAATCCAAGAAAACTAACTACTTTCGAGAAAACACAATAAAAAAATAACGTCACTACAGCAAACCAAAAAGTAGCCAACCACAGAAACAAACTACCATGGCCAACATCAAAATCAAAGGATATAACAGCCACTGGTCATTAATCTCCCTCAACATCAATGGACTCAGTTCTCCAATAAAAACAATCAGACTAACAGAATGGATGCATAAACAAGACCCAACAATCTGTTGTATACAATAAACACACATAAATCACAAAGATAAATATTACCTGAGAGTAAAGGGCTGGAAGACAGTTTCCAAGCAACTGGACCCAAGAAACAAGCAAGAGTAGCCATTCTAATATCTAATGAAACAGATTTTCAACCAAAATTAATCAAAAGATATAGGGAAGGATACTTCATACTCATCAAGGGAAAAATCCACAAGGAATATATCACAACCCTGAACATCTATGCCCCAAATGCAAGGGCACCCACATTTGTAATAGAAACATTAATGAAATTTAAACCACACATAGACCTCCACACATTAATAGTGGGAGACTTCAACACCCCACTCTCAACAAAGGACCATTAAACAAAACAGAAATTAAATAAAGAAACAATAACTCTGACAGAGGTCATAAATCAAATGGACTTCACATCATCTACAGAACCTTTTGCCCAAACACAAATAATTTACTTTCTTCTCAGCACCTCATGGAACCTTCTCCAAAACAGACCATATAGCTGGTCACAACGCAAGACTCAGCAGACATAAGAAGATTGAAATAATCCCTTGTATCCTGTCTGATCACCATGGACTAAAGCTGGACCTCAATGACAAAATTAGCAAAAGGCCTACACAAACACATGGAAAATGAACAACTTGCTACTAAATGACAGCTGGGTCAGAGAAGAGAAAGAAAAGGAAATTAAAGACTTCCTAAAATTCAATGAAAATGAAGATACAACATACCCAAACCTGTGGTACACAATGAAAGCAGTGTTACGCACCCCACAAGGAAGGAGCAGTACTGTTAGGCCACAGAGGAGGACTTTGCAGCCAGTCCTGAAAATACTTGACAAAACGGAATCATATGAAAGGGGAGGAGGTCCTCCCTTATCAGTGAACTTGGAAAGGGGCAGGGAAGAGATGAGGGAGGGAGGGTGGGACTGGGGAGGGAATGAGGGAGCTGGATACAGCTGGGATACATAGTTTAACAAAATGTAACTAATAAGAAAAATAAAATTAAAAAAAGAGGAAAGTTCATAGCACTAAGTGCCTTCAAGAAGAAATCTGAAACATCTCATGCAAGCAACTTTATGGCTCACTTAAAAGCCCTAGAAAAAAAGAAACAGACACACCAAAGAAGAGTAGATGGCTGGAAATAATCAAACTCAGGGCTAAAATCAATCAATTACAAACAAATAAAACAATTCAAAGAATCAATGAAACCAAGAGCTGGTTCTTTGAGAAAATTAACAAGACAGACAAACCCTTAGCTAAACTAATTAAAAGACAGAGAAACACTATCCAAATCAACAAAATCAGAAACGAAAAGGGTGATATAACCATAGACACCGAAGAAAGCCAAACAATAAATAGGTCTTACTTTAAAACCCTATATGCCACAAAATTTGAAAATCTAAATGAAATGAACAATTTTCTTGACCGATTCCACATGCCAAAGCTTAATCAAGACAAGGTAAATCAATTAAATAGCCCTATATCCAGTGAGGAAATAGAAGCTGTCATGAAAAGTCTCCCATGCAAAAAAAGCCCAAGGCCAGATGGTTTCAGTGCCAAATTCTACCAGACTTTCAAAGAAGAGCTAACACCAATACTCTTCAAACTATTCCACAAAATAGGAACAGAAGGAACACTACCAAACTCATTCTATGAAGCCACAGTCACCTTTGTACCTAAAGCTCACAAAGACCCAACAAAGAAAGAGAATTTCAGTCCACTCTCCCTCATGAACATCGATGCAAAAATGCTCAACAAAATACTTGCAAACTGAATGCAAGAACACATCAAAGATAACATCCACTACAACCAAGTAGGCTTTATAACCCAGGTATGCAAGTGTGGTTCAATATACAGAAATCCATCAATGTGATCCACCACAGAAACAAACTGAAGGAGCAAAATTACATGATCATCTCCTTAGATGCTGAAAAGGCATTTGACATAATCCACCATCCATTCATGTTTAAAGTCTTGGAGAGATCAGGGATACAAGGCATATAACTGAAAATAGTAAAGGCAATATACACAAGCCTATATAGCCAATATCAAACTCAATGGAGAGAAACTTAAACCAATCCCACTGAAATCAGGGACAAGGCAAGGCTGCCCACTCTTTCCATATCTCTTCAACATTGTTTTTGAAGTCCTTGCTAGAGCAATAAGACAATTGAAGGAGATCACTGGGATACAAATTGGAAAGGAAGAAGTCAAAGTATCACTATTTGCAGATGATATGATACCATACCTGAGTGACCCCAAAAATTCTACCAGAGAACTCCTACAGCTGATTAACACCTTCAGCAAAGTGGCTGGATACAAAATTAACCTGAAAAAAATCAGTAGCCCTCCTGTATACAGACAAAAGGGCCGAGATATAAATTAGGGAAACAACACCCTTCACAATAGCCACAAAGGACATAAAGTACCTTGGTGTGAACCTAACCAAGCATGTCAAAGACTTGTATGAAAACAATTTCCAGTCTCTGAAGAAAGAATTAGAAGACATCAGAAGATGGAAAGATCTCCCATGCTCATGGCTTGGCAGTATTAATATAGAAAAAAAATGGCCATCTTACCAAAAGCAATGCAATTCCCATCAAATTACCAACACAATTCTTTACAGATGTTGAAAGAAGAATTCTCTTCTTCATATGGAACAACAAGCAACCCAGAATTGCTAAAAAAATTCTCTACAGTAAAATATCTTCAGGAGATATCTCCATCCCTGTTCACAAGCTATAATATAGAACAAAAGCACTAAAAACGCCATGGTACTGGCATAGAAACAGATTGGTGGATCAATAGAATTGAATAGAAGACCCTGACATAAATCCATACAGTTATAGACACCTGATTTTTGACAAAGATGCCAAAACAATTGAATGGAAAACAAAACAAAACAAAACAAAAAACAAAAACAAAAAAAAACCACAGCATCTTCAACAAATGATATTGGTCTAACTGGATATCTACATGTAGAAAAATGCAAATAGATCCATACTTATCATCCTGCACAAAACTAAAGTCCAAGTGGATCAAAGATTTCAATATAGAACCAGACACACTAAATCTCTTAGAAGAAAAAGTGGGGAAGAGCCTTGAACTCATTGGCACAGGAGACAACTTCCTGAACAGAGCACCAACAGCACAGGCTCTAAGAACAATCAATAAATGTGACCTCATGAAACTGAAATCTTCTGTAAAACAGAGGACACTGTCGTCAGAACAAAACAACAGCTACAGATTGGGAAAGGATCGTCACCAACCCTGCATCTGACAGAGGACTAATATCCAGTATATATAAACAACTCAAGAAGTTAAACAGCAACAAATCAAGTACTCCAATTAAAAAATGGGGAACAGAGCTAAACATAGAATTCCCAATAGAGGAATATCGAATGGCAGAGAAACACTTAAAGAAATGCTCAACATCCTTAGTCATAAGGGAAATGCAAATCAAAACGACCCTAAGATTTCACCTTACACCCATCAGAATGACTAAGATGAAAACCTCAAATGACAACACATGTTGGAGAGGTTGTGGAGAAAGGGGAACCCTCCTCCACTGTTGGTGGGAATGTAAACTTGTACAACCACTCTGGAAAGCAATCTGGCACTTTCTCAGACAACTAGAAATAGCACTTCCTCAAGATCCAGCTATACCACTCCTAGGCATATACCCAAAAGAAGCTCAAGTATACAATAAGGACATTTGCTCAGCC
Organism: Rhombomys opimus; assembly: GCA_010120015.1. Classification (NCBI taxonomy): domain Eukaryota; kingdom Metazoa; phylum Chordata; class Mammalia; order Rodentia; family Muridae; genus Rhombomys; species Rhombomys opimus. The sequence continues at coordinate 1,575,908 of REGO01000372.1, read as the reverse complement.
GTGTTTCTAGCAGCCTTATTTGTAATAGCCAGAAGCTGGAATCAGCCCAGATGCCCCTCAGTGGAGGAATGGATACTGAAATTGTGGTACATCTACATAGTGAAATATTACTCAGCAATAAAAAACAAGGAAATCATGAAATTTGCAGGTAAATGGTGGGATCTGGAAAAGATCATCCTGAGTGAGCTATCCCAGAAGCAGAGGGATGCACATGGTATATTCTCACTCATATATACATATAATATAGGATAAACCCACTAAAATGTGTACACCTAAAGAAACTAATCCAGTGGGAGGACTCTTGCTAAAATGCTGAATCCCTATCCAGAAAGGTAAAGAGGATGGACATCATAAGAAGGAGAAAAGAGAGAACAAGTCAGGAGCCTGACACAGAGTACCTCTGAAGGCTCTGCCCTGCAGACTATCAATGCAGATGCTGAGACTTGTGCACACCTTTAGGCAGAGTGCAGGGAATCTTAGGAAAGAAGTGGGAAACAGTAAGATCTGGACAGGAACTGCACAAGGAGAGCAACAGAACCAAAACATCTGAGCACAGGGGTCTTTCCTGAGACTGATACTCCAACCATGAACCATGAATGGAGATACCCTAAGATACCTGCACAGATGTAGCCCATGGCAGTTCAGTATCCAAGTGGGTTCCATTTTAATAGGGACATGTCCTGAACCACGGGACTTCAACGGGGTTCCTAAGGAGGAGATTGGAAGGAATGGGGGAGGGGAGGAACAAGAGATGCAGGAGTGAAGGCCAAGTCTGTTCGTCTGATCAAAGCCTCGTTCATTAGAAATTTTTACCCAACTTATATAGGGAGAAGGCAGGAAAGGGGAAAGGTTAATTTACTGCTGCAGGAGATAGGAAGAGTGCTTTCATGGGTTAAATATTGCACCTGCAAGATACTGTAAGGATGTTTTCTTAAGGTATCTCACGGATGCTCTAAAACTAACAGACAGATGTCCTCACAAATCTATCACCCATGATTTAGGGTCCTAGGTAACTCTTTCAATAAATAGCTTTAGGTCTCCACTAAATTACCTTCACTCACTACTTGGCTTTGGCTTCAGTAACTACCTTTGTCTCCACTAGATAGCTTTGCCTCACTAATTGACTTTGGCTTCAATATATAGCTTTGGCTCCCGGCAGGAACAGGGACTGCCTCTGACATGAACTGATTGGCCTGCTCTTTTTTACCTCCCCTTTGTGGGGAGTAGCATTACCAGGCCACAGAAGAAGACAATGCAGTCACTCCTGATGATACCTAATTGACTAGGATCAGAAGGAAGAAGAGGGGGACCTCCCCTATCAGTGGACTTGCGGAGGGGCAAGCATGCAGAGGGTGGAGGGAGAAGGGATTGGGAGGGGAGGAGGGAGGGAACCACAGGGGGGATACAAAGTGAATAAAGTGTAATTAATAAAGAATTAAAAAAACCAAAATGTCCCATTATAAAATTAGCTTTTTATTCTTTTTTTTTTGTGACTCATATGCTTTTGCCTGTATTTCATCACCTCATTACCTAATATTACCCTTTCTTTGTCCCTTTCCAAAATTTTTATTTATTACAATTTATTCACTTTGTATCCCAGCTGTAGCCCCTCTCCCTTATCCCCTCCCAATCCTTCCCAGTTCTCCTAACATGCACCCTCCCTTGTCCACTGGTAGGGGAGGTCCTCCTCCCTTTCTATCTGACCCTAGCCTATCAGGTCTCATCAAGGCTGGCTGCATTGTCTTCCTCTGTGTACTCTTAAGGCTACCCTTTCTCCCTCTCATGGTGTGGTGGTCAAAGAGCCAGCCACTGAGTTAATATCGTAGACAGCCCCTCTTCCTCTTATTAGGGAACCCACTTGGATACTGAGCTGCCATAGGCTATGTCCAAGCAGGGGTTCTAGGTCATATAAATGCATGAGCCTTAGTTGGAGAATCAGTCTCAGACAAGACCCCTGTGCCCAGATATATTTGGTTCTTGTGGAGCTCCTGTCCTCTCCAGGTCTTACTAACTCCCCCTTCTATCATAAGATTCCCTGAACTCAGCCCAAAATTTGGTTATGAATCTCAGAATCTGCTTTGAAACACTGCTAGTTAGAGTCTTTCAGAGGCCCTCTATGGTAAGCTCCTGTCCTGTTTCTTGTTTTCTCCTACTTGTTTTCTCCTACAATGTCTATCCCATTTGTTTTTCTAAGTGAGGACTGATTATCTTACCCTGGGTCCTCCTTCTTGTTTAGCTTCCTTAGGTGTACAGATTTTAGTATGTTTATCCTATCTTATAAGTCTAGTACCCACTTATAAGTGAGTATATACCGTGTGTTTTTCTACTTCTGGGATACATCACTCAAGATGATCTTTTCTAGGTCCCACCATTTGCCTACAAATTTCATGATTTCCTTGTTTTTAGTTGCTGAGTAGTATTCCATTGTGTAAATATACCACAATTTACTGTATTTTTTCTAATGGCAAAAATAAACCATGGATAATGCTTCTGATGTTGATAGAAATTACATCCTAAGCAGAAACTTCTGAAGCAGAAGTCAGTTTCCGCAGCAGCAGAATAATCCATACCTCCAAGTGGTCACTATTTACACAACTCACAGGTATGTGCTACATTGTTAACATTGTACATGCATTTAGCAATATATATTTGAGAATTTAGGAAATTGACTGTTGAGATAGACTTAATTCTATGAGATTTCTTTGGGGATAACTTTCAGAGATCAACAATTTCTGCTGCTAGCTTTACTGAATTAAATCAAGCTCAGGAAATTTGTTAGGTCTGTGTTCTATGCAAGCCTCTGACTTACTGTTTTTACTAGATCTTTAGATGGGGTTTATTACACGTATCAAGGTCTTAGTCTGAGTCTTACACAGGCTGAAAAGGCCACTTAATGGCTTAATACTCATTGTTACATGTAAATTTTATTAAGTAATGGCCACATGTCAAAATGCACTTTGGTATTTTAAAGTTCAGAGTATGATTGTATATTTTTACACAGATAGAGCAAATATTTCTTCTTATTTTCTTTAGTTCATTTTTCCTTAGATGATTAAAAAAATAGAAGCATAAGTAGATAATCATTGACTAGAAAATCAGGCTGAGAACAATATTACATAGAATTATGAAGATGCTGTAATTTAATCTATTATTTTGAAAAGTCACCATAGTTAATCAAAAGACAGTATATGATGCATGTCTTCTATAGAATATAAGTGGTAAGAAAGAACGTTTTAAAAGTAAATTACAAATATTTTATTATTTTATTTTACATGTTGTATATATTTTTAATAATGTGCTTTACTTTACTTTAAGTGGCAGCAAACACCTTTACCTGCTGAGCCATCTCACCTGTGTTGATGGAACAGATATAAATGAGCAATATCATCTATGAAACATGCCAAGCAAAACTAACTTGAATGTAACAAGCCTTCACATCAAACACACAATGTCTTTTTATTTATTATCTTTTACGTGTATGAGTGTTCTGCCTGCATAACTATCATTGACAACTGTAGTTGTAGAGCCAGACAGCCAGTATAATACAACCTAGTTTCAAATCCCTCAAAATAAATGCCTTGAATATAAAACGAGGTCTACAATGTGTAATTAGAGTCACCAACACCACTCCCCGATGGCTGTGCTTTTTCTCCTGCAGTAGAGGTCACATTTTACAATCGTGACTGCACAGATAAGTTGTTCCAGCTCTTCTTACGAATCTTAAAGAGCTTATTAAACAATAACCTCATCCATTATGCCATGCTCCACTTTGGAATGGCAGAAGAATTAAACCCTAGCAAGCCACTGCTTGCTCACCCTGTTTGAGAGTGTGGTCTTGGCTTGGATTGGTTGACATAAGTCACCCTCTTGACAGAAAAAATGGCATTTGTTTAATTTAAATGGCACTCTTCATGCTGCCTTTTGTCCTAAAGCGCTATGAGGTTAATTGAGCATATATGAAAAATTAGCTCATCTAAAAGTCTCTGTACTCTAAATCAGAATTATTAATCCAACATTCTTCATTTAGAGTCTCAACATATTTTTCTGAGATTTAATCATGTAGATAAAGAAAAAATGCTAATAATAATAGCCCAATTTAAAGATTTTATTGCTAAAAATTTCAGTGTAGTCAAATCTAACAAACTTCAAATTTTAACCATGGGAACATGAGTTTCCTATCTATTCTATTTATGCCATTACATGGAGAGGAAAATGTGAAAGAGGTCTTATCAGCAACTTTTAATTTGCAGGTTTTGCTTATGACCTTCAAAACCATTCCACAGTAAATGTAATCTTAGATTTCATGAATGCAGTGTCTTTCATTTTTACATAGGTAACAATGCACCCCAGACTATGTATCTTATAGCATGGCAATTAAAGCCACGTTCTTTGTGCTTCCATATAGTAAGTAATTACAGAAGTGACTGGAGAATTTCTGTAGAGGATTAGTTTAATTTATCAGGCAGTGACTATTGCAGAATAAATGAGTAGAGGCACTCTTCAGCTAATTTGCTCCACTCCATACTGAAACTGAACACAGAGAATGACTGGAATGACTTACGACAGTAGAGAGAATCACAAATCCTCTGATGAAGTGCAGTCAAAAGGTAAGACTGCCACATTAGCCCAGGGACCTGAAAGGACAGAAAATCCTATTGTACTGCCTCTCTACAATGCCATTATTTCTCTTCTAAAGTCCAGCGTACATTGCAATTAGTACATGCCTTTCACACAAACTGGGTGTTATTCAGATTTCCCTCTCTGTCAGAAGTACTTTGTGCTTGAGTAAGGATGCCCCCGTAGGCTCATTTATATGAATGTTTATATGAATGCTTCTTCATTAGGTAGTGGAACTCTTTTATGATTTATTTATCAATTATCATTATTTATTACATTTATTCATTTTGTATCCCAGTTGTGGCCCCCTCTTTTGTCTCTTCCCAATCTCATCCTCCCTTCCTCTTCTCCCACTATGTCCCTCCCCTAGTACACTAATAGGGGAGGACCTCTTCCCCTTTTTTCTGATTGTAGCCTATTAGGTCTCATAAGGACTGGATGCATTTTCTTCTGCATTCTGTCAAGGCTGCGCCCCCCAGGGAAGGTGATCAGAGAGCCTGCCACTGAGTTCATGCCAGAGACATAGATGTCCATCAAAGGAGGAATGGATATAAAAATTGTGGTACATTTACACAATGGAATACCACTCAGCAACTAAAAACAAGAAAATGATGAAATCTGCAGGCAAATGGTGGGAACAAGAAAAGATCATCCTGAGTGAGGTAACCCAGAAGCAAAAAGACACATATGGTATATACTCACTCGTAAGTGACTATTATACATATAAGATAAAATCACTAAAACCCATAGTACCAAAGATGCTAAACCATAAGGAAGACCCTGGGGAAGATGCTCGATCCTCATTCAGAATGCAAACTCTATAGACATCAGAAGCAGGAGAGAAGACAGGGAACAGGACAGGAACCTACCTCAGAGGTCCTCTGGTAGTGGAACTCTTTGATAGAATTAGAAGAATTAGGAGTTATGGACTTGATGGAAGAAATAAGTCATTGTGTGTGGACTTTGGGGTTTCAAAAGTCCATACCAGACCCCCTCTCTCCATTGATAGTCTGTAACTATGTAAGCATAGTAAGTGTAATCCTCTTGCCTTATGTCTGTGCTGAGATTGTAGACACTTATAGCTCTACCAATCTAAGAAGATCACCCTTTTATGAAAAAAAAAATACAGCTCTGTGGCAAAGCAGATATCTGAAATTCTAAGTTTAACCTGCATTAACAAAAAACTAACCAACAAAAATTAATAGATTGGGTCATGAATTATGAAGGAAAACGACAAAGAATATATACAATTTATAATATTTCAGTATTAGAATGCATTGCTCATGTGTTACAAAGTTTAACATCTCTATATCTGAATCAAATAGTACTTCTGGGGGTGGAATAAATATATTACTAACTATAATATATTTTGGCTTTGTAAACTCAATCTATACACTTAGTTAAAGGCAATATGGCTCAGAATCAGGTAATTCTATAGACCAAAGTATATAGTCAAACAAATTCAACATATCCACAATCAGTTAGGCTTAATACAAGTTTTTAAATTATATTTTTATTTATCAAATATGATCTAAAGATCTTATTCCAACATGGAAAAGCTACCATAAAATTGTTTTTAGATGCTTAGAAATGTTTTCACATTGAGTAATCACCAATTAACTGGAAATATTTATTGCATTTATTATGAGAAAAAAGTATGGTGTACTTAGTTTATCTAAATACTCATTTTAAAGGTTTTAAAGAATAAAAATGTGTATTTTGTTTCAACAGTGAAGAATAGACAAAAATTAAGAAACATTTGAAAGGTCAAAAGAGTGTGCTAAGTATTACTGTCAACTAATCTAGACTGTTTAATTTTTTTATGTTTAAGAATGAAATAGTTCAGATACATAAAACCAAGCATCTGCAGAGTTACAATCTACCACTTGAGGGTAGGTGTGAATGAAAAAAAAAGACAACACAAAATAATATTTGTTTGTTTTTGGAAAAGTAAAAATAAGCTCATAGAAAGCATTTTCATTTCTTTCTGACTGGGTGGAGATAACTAGAAACATCTCAAAACTTCTACTTTGTCATTATCCAGCTCATCAGAGATTGGTTATGCTGGGAGTCAGATCAGCAAGCCATGTGGTCTCAATACATAGGTGTACTCAGCCTTCAAAAAACAAAGTATCCAAGATATGGTAGAGTACCATATTACATTTACATTAACTCTGCTCATACTGAGGTACATTTTACAAAGAACAGGGTTTTGTAATGTTTCTAAATTAGTTTTGAAATGTGAGGGTAAATGTATCACTATTTGATCTCACTATGCAGTGATATATACAGTCAATAACATGTCACTATATGCCTACAAGTACACTACTTTAAACATGTAAGAATACATAGTAATGAAAACATATTTTGCTAGATAACTTACATATGTTAGTACATGTACATGTATTTTGTAAAAGTAAAACCAAAATCATACCTAAAACTGAGTCAATGTTTAAAATGACTTTGATTGAAAGTCAATGATTTTTTTTAAACATTAATAATATCAATAGAATTAATATAGCTGAAGCTGTATTTTTTTCTAAAAGTAAAATACGTAAGTCAAGATAAAAAGAATTTATAAAGATCAGGATGTTTAAGAACAGGAGAGAAAACATAGAGGGCCTCTGAAAGACTCTACCTAGAAATGTATCAAAGCAGATGGTGAGACACATAACCAAACTTTGGACAGAGTGCAGGGAATCTTATGAAATAAGGGGGAGTTAGTAAGAACTGGAGAGGACAGGAGCTCCACAAGAACCAAATATATCAGGAACAGGGGTTTTGTCTGAGACTGTTTCTCCAACCAACACCCATGCATGGATATAACCTAGAACCTCTGCCCAGAAGAAGTCCATGGCAGCTCAGTATCCAAGTGGGTTTACCCTAGTAAGGGGAACAGGGACTGTCTCTGACATGAACTCAGTGGCTAGCTCTTTGACCTCCCCAACCCCTGTGGGAGGAACAACCTAGCTAGGCCACAGAGGAGGACATTGCAACCAGTCCTGGTGAGACCTGACAAGCTAGGGTCAGATGGAAGGGGAGGAGCACCTCCCCTATCAGTGGACTTAGAGAGGGACAAGGAGAAGAGGAGGGAAGGAAGGCAGGATTGGATGGGAATGAGGGAGCAGGGTACAGTTGGGATACAAAGTAAATAAAGTGTAATTAATATAAAAAGTATATAATAGACAATATTCAAGTTAAGTTTGTTTTAATTAAGCTGAAAATTTAATGTATTTTGAAAAATGTGTTCTTGTAATCCTAGCATTTTATATAAAATAAGCATTAATGCATTAAAAAAAGATCATCATGTTTTCCTATTTGAAGATGTTTACCAAATTACTACAATATAGATACTATCTGTGCTATCTACTCTAAGGAACTGAATGGCATGGAGTTCTAATATAATATGGCTTATTAGAGGTGTGATATGATAACATGTTCTTAATATGTTTCAAACTTAATATATAACATGATATAGTGAAAACAAAATGCTTTGAATATCCACTCTATCCTACTGCTGATGTATTTCAATATCAATCAAATGTCTTAATTTATATGGTATTTCGATATGTACACAGAGATAATATGGCATGAATATTTTAGAATTTAGGCCAAGGTATCAATATCCTATTCAAAATATTTTCTTTTTTTTTAAGTTTTTTTAAGTTTCTTTTTTTTAAATTTAATTTTATTTTATTAATTACACTTTATTCACTTTTTTTTTTCTTCTCAATGCAGTTTATTCAGGAACCTTGAACAATCTTCTGACCCTGGGGAAAGCCAGCCCACAGCTTAAATAGCCTCTGGGTAGCCAACCCCAGCATGCCACGTGGGCAATGCAGATAGGTCCACATACACGGAAGCAAGCCAGATCCTCAGCCTTAGCCAAATATGGAGTTGTTTGTGACAGAGAGCACTCACCATCAGGAAGGTGGAAGGTGGAAACCAGCTCCATCTTTAAGGCGCGGCATTACGCAGCTCTCTACAGTTCCCCCTTTTTGTTTTAGACGCATCAGGCAAGAGTAGAGGTCTGATCTCTGATATTAGAAATAAATTGGGACTTTGTACCAATGTTCAATTAGGTGTCACCCACCCAAAGAGCACCAGACCCATTCGATACCTTTTTCTCAGAGGCGGGACCTGGGGCATCAACCCGCATGCAATCAGACATGCTCTTCTCTGGGTCGAAAGCAGCTGACCTGAGTGCAGTGCTTAGCCTTGCATCCTGAGCATAACATTTTAGCTTTTTATGGTAGCCAACCATGCTTGGGGAGACTGTCCTGCTTCAATGGCTGTAAAGGCCTGAATGATCATGGCTGCATTACGCTGTTGTGAGACTCTAATCTTGCATATACACCACAGGCAAACCAAGGAGACCAACACCAGAAGGCCTGCTAACACTCCCATGCCCGCCCATTCCTTCAGATGATTCATGGCTGCAGCTACCACCTCGGCATTAGCCATGAGTCATACTGTGCAGACTGCTCAGACCCTAAATAATCTTTTAGCCAATGTAGCTCATGCTTTAGATGTACAAAAAGGAATTAATGCTCAACTAAAAGGAGGCTTGATGGTGTTCAATCAGAGGATTGACCTCGTGCAGGAGCAAATTGATACCCTATGGCAAATCGCTCAACTTGGCTGTCAATGGAAGTATGCTGGACTTTGTGTCACTAGCATACAATGTGAGAATTTTTCCCATGCTGCAAATCTGTCTAAACAATTGTCTAGCTATATTTTAGGTAATTGGACTGGAGAATTCGATACTATAATGGAGCAGCTGAGAGTGACCATTGTTATGGTAAATTCTACCAGAGTGGACGCAGGACTAGCCACAGGATTATCATCATGGATTGCTGCAGCCAAAATATTTTCTTAATTAGCATTTCTTTTAATTAGGTAATCACTTTTCCTTACATGTTTTTCTTCTGGCTCATACTTCACTCTTCTCTAAGATCTTACAGGTATTAAAACTTCCTCTTTAGGTAAGTAATACTCAAAGAGAATCAGTCACAAACTATGAGCCTTACAATTATAGAATTCTGATGGCTTTCTTCAAGATAATGAGTGAGAATAGTCAACTGCTGTCCAAACCTTCAGTTTCATCTCTTATCTAAGCTACTGTCTTTTACTTTCTTCTATACTTTTTTGTATTTTTATACATTTCAATTTTATAAAGACTCTATGTTTATAATTTTACTAGTAAAATAGACTTATTTTGAGGGACTCCAAAACAAATGCATTGCCATCTTGAAAGAGAAAGCATGGATTGTTGTCTTAGTTCAAGTACTCATCTTTGGTAAGCATATGGGAGAATAAATAGAACTAAGATGGAGGCTTTGGTTATAAGAAATTGCAGTCTAGTTGAAGGTAGAGTAGTCATGAGAAGTTGGAGCAGATGAAATTGAGACTAAAGATGAAGGAAGAATTGGAAGCACAAAAAAGGACTGAGGAAAGTAAACAGAAAAGAAGAAATTAAAAGTTTATAAAAGGTGATTTTTCTTTTTTAGCTTTGAAACACAATGGGCATTTTTAAGACTTTTGGGTCTGCTGCCCTCTCTTTCTCTCAGACTCTGTACCTTTTCCAGTGAGTATATTTCATGACACAGAGGCCTAGATCTTTAGATTTAATATTTTCTAAAATATGGTTTTCTATTTATTAATTATTAAAGATGGAAAATATATTTATGTTACATGTTGGTGTGCTTTATTGAAACACAGTATGATAATATAGAATGTCAAAATACCTTTTTAGATTTTTATTTGGTGAATTGTGTTTAGAGAAAAGTACAAGAGTTTGCTTTTGTTCTTAAACCTAGACTTTAAGTGACAGGGGAAGTATAAAAACTTTCTTCTGTTACTCTAATTACCTTACATGTGCTTTCCTATAACACTTCCTCCTCCACATATTTTTTGAAATGAGATTAAAGTAGAAAACAACAGAAAATAAAGGAAGTAGTGGAGATAAAATGATAAATTGATTTTAGTATGTGTATCCTATATTATAAGTCTAATATCCACTTATAAGGGAGTACATACCATGTGTGTCTTTCTGCTTCTGGATTATCTCACTCAGGATGATCTATTCTAGTTCCCACCATTTGACTTCATTTTTCATGATTTCTTTGTTTTTAATTGCTGACTAGTATTCAATTGTGTAAATGTACAACAATTTCTGTATCCATTCTTCTGCTTAGGGACATCTAGGCTGTTTCCAGTTTCTGACTATTACAAATAAAGCTGCTGTGAACATAACTAAGCAAATGTCCTTATTGTGTACTTGAACATCTTTCACATATATGCCCAGGAGTAGTACAGCTGGATCTTGATATAGCCCTATTACTAATTTTCTGAGAAAGAGCCAGATTAAATTCCAAAGTATTTTCAAGTTTACATTCCCACCAGCAATGTAGAAGGGTTCCCCTTCATCCATAGCCTCTCCAATATGTGTTGTCACCCGAATTTTTGATCTTACCCATTGTAATGGGTGTAAGGTAAAATGCCATTGTCGTTTTGATTTGCACCTCCCTGATGGCTAAGGACATTGAGCATTTCTTTGTTTCTCTGCCACTTGATATTCCTCTACTGAAAATTCTCTGTTTAGCTCCGTACCCCATTTTTTAATTGGATTGCTTGATTTGTTGTTTTTTAACTTCTTTATTTCTTTATATAATCTGGGTATCAGCCCTCTGTCAGGTATACGGTTGGTGAAGATCCTTTCCCAGTCTGTAGGCTGTTGTTTTGTTCTGACAACAGTGTTATTTGCTTTACAGATGCTTTTCATGAGGTCCCAAGTATTGATTGTTGATTTTAGAGTCTATGAAAAGAAGTAGCTATAAAGTATCTTCACAAACCGGTGATTAAAGAAAAGGCTCAGAGTGAAAAGTATGTTCTTTGCACACAGATCTGTTTCAAGTGAGAAAATGTAAAAGAAATTAATATAGTTGATGAAAATCAGGCTTATATAATGACATCATAAAAGAAATGTGTCTTTTTATATTTTTCAAGCATTTTTGGTTCTTTTAAAAATATTTTAAAAGTTTTTTTCATGTTATATCCCTATTGTATCCTCATCTCTTATATTATCCCATTCCACATTCCCTTCCTCTTCCCTCTCATCTCCTTCTCCTAGTCCTCAGAAAGGGGAAGACCTCTTCCCCTACGAAGTGACTCCAACCTAACAAGTCTCATCAGGACTGGATGTACTGCATTCCTCTGAGGCCTGGCAAGACCACCCTGCAAGGCAGAAGTGATCGAGGAGCAGGCAACAGAGTCCATGTCAGAGAAAGCCCCTCTTCCCCTTACCTGGACATGGAGAATGAGCTGCTTATAATTTACATCAGTGCAGGGGTTCTAGGTCCATCCCATGCCTGATCCTTGGTTGGTGTATCAGTCTCTGCGGGCCCTCATTGGCCCTGATTTATTGGCTCGTTTGGTCTTCTGGTAGAGATTCTGTCCCAGAAGGGACAGGAAATAAATCTTATACATATCTGCTGGGTAAGGGGATAGAGAGTGTTTCTCACAGAGAAAAATATGTAGCAGGTTATGGAATTTGCCATCAAGTGACATAATGAGAGAAAGAGAGATAGGGAGAGAGAGAATTACAAAGAGAGGGATGGAAGGACGCAGGGAAGTACACAAAGAGGTAAAAAAATAACATTTACAGATAAGTATATATTTATACATAAGTATACATACATATAAATAATTTCCAGTCCAATATATAAATAAAATTCTGACTTTACCTTTTCTTCTCATTCAATCAAATTGATTTGATAATGGGAATAGGAGGTAAAGTATATGTTCATATATTTATATTATGTTCACCTTCAGGTGGAATGACACTCATGTTGTAGAATTGTTTTCAGTAGTATCACCTTTGAGAGAAATTGTAACATAATTAAAGCTGATATTTTGGCTTTGTGGATATTCCTTTAGTTATCTATTTAAGACTGTTGTCATTAGATAGCCCTAAGAAGGAAGAAACAGCTGCCTGCATCCATGATTAAAAAAAGAAGTGAAAATTGTCTGCTTCTTGCACTTTAATATTCTGAAATGTATGAATACTATGGTCATAAAATTCATATTAAAACTTTACACCTTGTAAATAACTGTGCTAAGATCATAGTATGGAACATATGACTGTTTATCACATATTATAAAGAAACCTCATGAAATGAATGTATTAAGACCTGAAACTTTGTTTCTCAGATAAGAAAGTTATCATGCTCTCTTATTATATTGAATTTCACACTTGAAATACATTATTTTATGTTTGACTATGTAGTTCTGCCACTTAAATTTGTTTCAATTTAGTTCCAGTACTCTGTTCTAAGACTCCAGTTATTTATTCAAATGATCTAGTCTTTTAAAAAATCCCTGCAACAAAGTCTTATAAAACAATTCTACAGATACCCTTCTACAAATGTGTTAAGAATAACTGGTAAGAGCTCTTTTAAAGTGAAACAATAAAATAAAAGCTTTCAGGTAGATAATTCACTGCAATAATGTCCTGTTAGTGTATAAAGTAGTTTATCTTCTTCAAGTGATGCCACTCTTCCTAAAAGATATGGCCTTCCTGTTGCTTTTATATTGTTTTGGTTCTGTTGATCTATTAAATTGAAAATTGCTCTTCAAGTAGGTCAAAGTCTTATGTATCTGCTTTACAAGATGGAGGTAAGAGAAATATTGATTTGCTTCATTACTCTGTGTGTGTCTCTCTCTGTCACTCTGTCTCTTCCTTTTTCTCTGTGTGCGTTTTATGTGTGACATACCCATTAACAATCAATATAAGATATGTAATGTGAAGGCCAATTTTTATTTTAGTTGAAAGTAAACTAAGAAACAACGTGTGTTTTTGTTTTGTTTTGCTGTTAATTTGGTACTATCTCAATTTTTTTTACATTAAAATTTTATTTTTTTATATTAATTACAGTTTATTCACTTTTTATCCCAGCTGTAGCCCCCTTCCACATTCCTAATCACACCCTCCCTCCCTCATCTCCTCCCTTACCACTCTCCAAGTCCACTGATAAGGGACATCTTCCTCTCCTTCCTTCTGACCTTAGCCTATCAGGTCTCATCAGGACTGGCTGCATTGGCTTCTTCTGTTGCCTGGTAAGGCTGCTCCCCACTCAAGGAAAGATGACCAAAGAGCCAATCACTGAGTTTATGTCAGAGACAGTCCATGTTTCCCTTAATATGGAACCTATTTGGATACTGAGATGACCTGGGCTACATCTGAGTAGAGATCCTAGGTTATATTTATGAATAAACCTTAGTTGGAGTATCAGTCTCAGAAAGGTCCTGTGCTCAAATTTTTTGGTTCTGTTGCTCTATTTGTGGAGTTGCTGTCCCCTCCAGGTCTTACTATCTCCCCCTTCTTTCATAAGATTCCCTGCACTCTGTCCCAAGTTTAGATATGAGCCTCAGCATCTGCTTTGATATACTGCTAAGTAGAGTCTTTCAAAGGCCCTCTGTAGTAGGCTCCTGTCCTGTTTCCTGTTTTCTTCTTCTTCCAGTGACCATCCCATTTGTCTTTATAAGTGAGGACTGATCATCTTACCCAGGGTCCTCCTTCTTCCTTAGCCCTTTTATGTGTAAAGATTTTAGTATATTTATCCTATATTATATGTCTAATATCCGCTTATAAATGAGTATCTTTCTGCTTCTAGGATACCTCACTCAGACTGATTTTTTTTTTTTCTAGATCCCACCATTTGCCCTCAAATTTTATTATTTCCATGTTTTTAAATGCCGAGTAGTATTCTATTGTGTATGTGTACCACAATTTCAGTATCCATTCCTCCACTGAGGGGCATCTTTGTTGTTTCCAGGTTCTGGCTATTATGATTAAAGCTGCTAAGAACATGGTTGAGTAAATATCCTTGTTGTGTACCTGAACATATAGCCTAGGATTGGTATAGCTGGATCTTGAGGAAGCACTATTTCTAATTGTCTGAGAAAGCACCAGATTGATTTCCATAGTGGTTGTACAAGTTTACATTCCCACCAGCAATGGAGGAAGGCTCCTCTTTCTCCACATCCTCTCCAGCATGTGTTGTCACTTGAGTTTTTAATCTTAGCCATTCTGATGGGTGTAAGGTGAAATCACTGGGTCATTTTGATTTGCATTTCCCTGAGGATTATGGATGTTGAATATTTCTTTAAGTGTTTCTCTGTCATTCTATATTCTTCCTCAGAGAATTCTCTGTTTAGCTCTGTATCTTATTTTTTTAATTGGATTACTTAATTTCTTGTTCTTTAGCTTCTTTCTCAAAACAAACAAACAAAAAAACAAACAAACAAAAAAAAAAGAATTGCCAAAGGATCCTGTACAACAACAGATCATCTGGAGGTCTCTATCCCTGATCTCAAACTGCAGTATAGAGCAACAGTAATAAAAACTACATGGTTCTGACATAGAAACAGAATCATGTATCATTGGAAATGAATAGAAGACCCAGAAATAAACCCACACACCTACAGATACTTCATTTTTGACAAAGTAGCCAAAACCATACAATGGAAAAAAGACGGCATCTTCAACAAACGATGCTGGTCTAACTGGATATCTATATGTAGAGAAATGCAAACAGATCCATATTCATCAACCTGCACAAAACTAAAGTCCAAGTGGTTCAAAGACCTCAACATAAAACTAGACACACTAAACTGGTTAGAAGAAAAAGTGGGGAAGTACCTTGAACTCATTGGCCTGAGAGACAACTTCCTCAACTGAATACCAACAGCACAGGCTCTAAGATCAATAATCAATAAATGAGACCTCATGAAACTGAAAACTTCCGTAAAGCAAAGGACACTGTTGTCAAAACAAAATGACAGTCTATGGATTGGGAAAGAATCTTCACCAACCCTTCATCTGACAGAGGGCTAATATCCAGAATATATAAAGAACTCTCTCACTTCTAACTAATACATTTTTTTCTCTTATTTCTGAGATATTAATACAATTTCATCATCGTATGCTTCTTCCCTGGGGAGAATTATTTCTCCCACTCTCAGCATTTCTTAATTGCCTATATTTTTTTGTAAAGGATTGTATCCAGTATAGCTCCTGACATTACTGGGATTTATTGATCCTTCAATAAATTTTGTAACTCTCAGTAGTTGACCAGGATTTGGGAACCAGGTAAACATTACACATTTTTACTATTTTTTAATTTGTTTCAGGACATTTATGTTGCTTCTACCCCATAGATATCATGATCAGCGCAGCAGTGAACATATCTGAGGAAGTACTTGTGGAGTAGGATGTCAAGTCCTTTGGGTGTATGACAGGAAGTGGTATTGCTGTTTCATGTATGGTAGAGTCATTTTAGATCTTTGACAATTCTTCATTCTGGCTGTACCAATGTGTAGTTCCACAAAGAATAAATGAATCTTCCCCTTTACCCTCTCAACCTCCTTCAGCCTTTACTGTTTTATTGTTCTTTGCTATTCTGCAGGGATTAGATAAAAATCTTGAAGTTATTTATTTGCTTGTCCCTAATTTCTATGGAAAATGAACATTTTCGAGATATTTCACAGCCATCATTGTTTTGGGGTTGTGGGGAGGCTAAAGTAGAAACTTCTCTTTTCCTTGAAGACTCGCTTTCGTTATATGATGTTTTGCTGGAGGTTGGCTTGTGAGAGGCCATGTGATGTTTTGCTGTGAGCTCTCGTGTGCAAAAGGGCATGACTTTGGCCAGCTGAGAACATTCATAGTGTGACATTCATAGTGTGACATAACTTTTCAGATTGACATCGCTTTGTTGATCTTCATGCTTTGACACTTGACTGAAAACACCACATTCTCAGCTTAAAGTAAAACATCACATGACAAAACTCAGACTTCAAAGTCTCTGGCAGTGGTAGGCTCTTTGGTCAACTCCCTCTGGAGGTGCAACCATGCCAGGCCACAGAGGAAAGTGATGCAGCCAGTCCTGATGAGACCTGATAGGCTACGGTCAGATAGAAAGGGAAGAGCACCCCCTCATCAGTGGACTAGGGCAGGAGCATAGAGGAAGAAGAGGGAGGGAGGATGGAATTGGGAGGAAAAAAGGGAGGGGGCCACAGCCGGGATACAAAGTGAATATATTGTAATAAATAATAAATATATAAATTTTAAAAAGAAACCAGAAACTTTCTCCATTTCCCCCTTCCTATTTCGATGAAATAAATGTTTTCCCTTTAGCATTAACAATTTATACACAATAAGAATAATTATAGGAACCATAAGACTTGAACTTTACATCAAACAATAGAGAAATAAAATAACATTAAATTCCTATTGATATACAATACATAAAATGGCTTTTAAATTTCCACTGTTACACAAAATAACCTTAAATTTTTATTAATGTACCATAGTTACACAAAATAACCTTAAATATCTCTCAACATAGAATACAAAATAACTTTATATTTCTGTCATTATACATTAATCTATAACAAGGTAAAATATCACTTCAAAGGACCAAAAACATCTTCCCCACCTTTTGGGAATGCTGAAGCCCTGTGGCAAAGATATCTTTTGGGTGCCCTGTGAATACTGGGTATGTTGGCCAAGTTTCAGAAAAGCTAACTGTATCTTTTTTTGTTCATTATCTGTATTGTCTGTCCAGTCTTTGTGATGTCTGTCTTTGGGCTAGCCCTTTGAAGATGATTTGCATGCAAATTTAGGAAAAATCAGTAATTGAAGCAATTTGTGAGAGTGAATCACCTGGGCTATTTGTTTTGTGAAGACACTCATGTCTCTGGTTATAGGAAGTTTTCCCTGGTCAGATCTAATCTTTATAATCATTCCCTGTAGATATATAAGCATAACCATGTCCCCATCTCAAAATAATTGCAGTTTTCCATTCTAATGTTACCACATCCTTATAGTATATCACTTGTCCTAGTCCTTCAGTTTTTTTTCTATAACCCAATATCTCTCAGCTGCTGTTATTCTTTTTTCATCAACATTAAAAAAATTAGAGTTAACAAAGCATTATTTAGTCTGTCCTTGGGATTTTTACTCTTCCTTTTTGTCTAATAATCATCTTTTAAAAGATACAATTGGCTCTTTCTACAATTGCTTGTCCTGTAGGATTCTGTGGAATACTCCTAATGTGCTTAATATTGTAATATGAAAGAATTGTTTCATCTTCTTGTATACATATGAGGGAGCATTATCAGTCTTACTTTGTACAGGTATCCCCATAATTACCATTATTTCTAACAAAAAGTTGCCTTTTCAGTGCCTAAAGCAGTTGCCCATTGAAACCCTGAGTGTATGTCAATGGCATGGTGTATATACCATTATTTTTTTAATTCTGAAAAAAGATACATCTTCCAGATATCATTTTGTTTGGTGCCCTTAGGTTTACTACCAGAAGGTAATGGAATTTGGTTGTATAAAGAATATATACACCATTTTAAAATTCTTTCTTTTGCTTGTTGCCAAGTGGATAGAAATTTTATTGTCTTTAAATCTTTCCTGACATTTTGTTTCTCATGAAATTTGGAGGCTTCTAACACATTCCCTATTAGCAGTTGGTCAATTTCTTTATTTCCTTGTGCCAATGGACCTGACAAACCTGTATGAGACATCATATGAGTAATATATAATGGATAGTTTCTACTTCTGATGGCCTGTTGTAATTGCATAAATAATGAGGTAATTTCTGAGTTATCAGGAAAAAAATTCAGCAGTCTATATATGCAAAACAACTCTTTCTGCATATAAATAATCAATAATTATATTAAGAGATTCAGGAAAATATAATACCATAAGGATTGCATACAGTTCTGATTTTTGAACTAAGGTATATGGACTTTTGATTACGTTGCTTATTTTGTCTGACTAATAACCTGCCATTCCCTTCCTGTTTGTATTAGTATAGAATTTTGGTGCCTCTGGAATTGGTTTCCTCTTTACAATACATAATAGAATCCAATTAGTTATTTTTTATAAACTAAATATGTGTCCTTTAGGATATTTATTATTAATTTCTCCCAAGTAGTTACTACAACATCTTGGCCAATATTCATTGATCACCCACAATTACATGATCTTAGTATAAGTAAGAGGTACCACAATTTTGGCTGGGTATGTTCCTGACATTTGATATAGTCTTATTCTACAATTTATAATTAATTCAGAAATCTTTTCAATATATGTCTTCAATTTTTTACTTTGTTCATGTGCTAAGAAAATCCATTCCATAATACTGTCTTCCCTTTGCATAATGAGGACAGTAGGATCATGAGTGGAAGGCAAAATGACCAAAATGGATCAATTTGATACCCAAAAGCATCTTGCAGTCTTTGTTTTACTCATTTTTAACTCTTTTTCTGCTTCAGCTGTTAAATATCTTGGACCTTTTAAGTTTAAATCTCCTTGTAATATTTGAGAAAAATTACTTAATTCAAATATACTCAAGCCAATTGTAGGCCTCAGCCAGCTATTATCTCCCATTAATTTTTGAAAGTCATTAAGAGTTTGCAATTGGTCACTATGGATCTATAACTTTTTTGGTTGAATTTTTTGTTGACTGATTTTATGACCCAGATAATTAAGAGAATTTTCTCTTTGTATTTTTTCTGGTGCAATCTGTAACCCCTAACTTGGCAGAATTCTTTGTGTTTTCTTAAACATTTTTTCCAAATTATCTGTATCAGAATCAGCCAACAAAATATCATTCATGTAATAATATATGATAGATTGAGAAAATTGCCTATGAATTTCTAATGGTTGTCTCACAAAATAGTGACATAAAGTTGTACTATTTCACATTCCCTGTGGGCACACCCTCTAATAGTATCTCACTATTGGACCACTATTGTTCAGAATAGATACTGAGAAAGCAAACCTTTCCCTATGCTACTCATGCAAGGGTATTGTGAAAAAGCAATCTTACAAGTCAGCTAGTATTCTAGATCAAGATCTAGGTAACACAAAAGGTAAAGGAAGCTGAGGCTATAAAGGAATTACTCTATTGATATCTCTTAAATCTGTTATCATCCTCCGTTTTCCTGATTCCTTTTTTTGCAACAAACACAGGGGAATTCCATGGACTGGTAGACTCTTCTGTATGTTGATCCTCCGGATACTCTTTTACCAGTTGTTCAAGTGCTTGCAATGTTTCTTTTGTTATTGGCCATTTCTCTTGCTGCACAGGTCTTTTTGATATCCATTCAGGGGCAATACAGCAGCAGTGACCCCTATTATAGATTAGGAAACTCAATTTCTGTTATGTCCTGTGTTTGGACAATGGGCACATCTTGTGCTTGTTCTTGATCATCTGTACCAACACCATCCCTGGGAGCATCTACTATCTCATCCCCGTTTCCTCATTTGCTATCTCTGGGTTTGCAGGGTATTAATATCAGTACCAGATTGTTGTAAAACTTTTCTTCACCATAAATTTATGGGTATAGAAGCCATAGGGTCTCAACTTCCCTGTTTGCCCTTCTGATTCAACACATTTAAACCATTGGACACTTTGCCTTATTTTTGATAATTTACCAGTTTCTAAAAACTGTGTACAAACCTTCTGTAGTGGCCAGTCTGGATTCCAAGACTTTTAGCAAAGAATATTGACATCAGCTTCTGTATCCACCAAGTTTCTATTTCAACACCATTCATTTGTACCATTAATTTGGGTCTCTGATCCTCAATCTCTGTTTGCCAGAACATACAATTTCCAATACTCCCCAAAGCTCCTGTTCTTTCTGCTGGTGTGGACTTGCCCTTGGTTTAAGAGGAACAGCTGAGCAATTCTATCTTCTGCATTAACTTGCATCTCCTTTTCCACATATACTGTTATTTTAATTTCTTCCTTCAATCCCCATCTATGATACCTGGATGTGTAATAAATCCTTGAGAAGTTAATCCATTTTTCCCAAGATTATTCCTACTGTCCCTGCAGGTAACTAACGATAAACACCAGTGGCTATCAACATTTGGAGTTAGTGTAAGAGGTGTATCTGTGGCTGGATTCAAAGCCCCACTACTTCAGTTGCATGCCTTAGATCATCAACACTTAATTTTGAATTTCCTGATACCTCCTGGGTGACTGAAAAGAAAAAAATTGGCTTGCATTATATGTTGCAGACCCTCGAGCCAACAGGCCCCTTTGTTCATTTCCCAATGGGAAGAGATTAACTTGTGTATCTCTTTTGTACTTACTACATTCCCTAGAACAAAGTTTTCCTGTGCCATGGTGGCTACAAAACTCTGGAAGCTTTTGCATAACACTGCAGCCAGAAACTGCCTGTTCTCTTTTACAAATATATATATTTTTTAGAATCAGTGTGCCTACTGTTTTGAATCCTGAAGCTTCCAGTCTTAGTGTTTCTTTGGAAATGGCCAAATTCACTGCAATTACAACAATTGGCAATTTGATTTCTGAGGTTTCTAGCTACAGCTTGTCGAATGATATTGGCATTATACTCCCAAGGGCCAATATCATCTGTCTCTCTTACCCATTTGTCTATTGACTCCTTGAGCTTTTAATGGTGTAATTTTTCTCTTACATTCAATTTTTGAATTATCAAATGCCAAAATCTCTATGAACGACTTTCTGGATTCAGGATCTGGTGTGGCTCTATTAACAGCAAAAGTCAATCTCTGTACAAATTCAGAGAGGGCTTCCCCAGCGCCTTGTATTACTTTAGTAAAGAGGAGATTTTCCCCCAGATCTTCCACCATATCCCACATTCTTAAAATTGCAGTAAGACATTGTTTAAGTATGACATTATCAGAATGGATTTGCTATTGCAAATCATCATAGCATCTTTCACCAAACTGTTGGTCTTGTTTTTTTTAATTTTATTTTTCTTATTAGTTACATTTTGTTAACTCTGTGTCCCAGCTGTATCCTGCTCCCTCATTCCCTCCCCAACCCCACACTCCCTCCCTGGTCTCCTCCCTGCCCCTTTCCAAGTCCACTGATGGGGGAGGACCTCCTCCCCTTTCATTTGACCCTGTTTTATCAGGTATCTTCAGGGCTGGTTGCAAAGTCCTCCTCTGTGGTCTAACAGAACTGCTCCTCCCCAGGGGGGGATGGGGAGGCCAAAGAGCCTGCCCTTGAGATCCTGTTAGAAATAGTCCTTGTTCCCCTTACTTTGGAAAACCTAGCAGTGTTTCAAAGCAGACACTAAGACTCATAACCAAACCCTCGGCAGAGTGCAAGAAAGCATATGAAATAAGGGGAGTTAGCATGATATGGAAAGGATAGGAGCTCTACAAGGACCAAATATATCCGGGCACAGGGTCTTTTCTGAGACTGACACTCAACCAAGGACCATCTATGGATATAACCTAGAACTTGTGCTCGGATGTGGCTCGTGGTAGCTCAGTAACCAAGTAGTTTTCCAAAGTAAGGGGAACAAACTGTTGGTCTTTAACCACGTTTATCCCCCCTGCTATATTACGTTGCTCCATTTCATGACCCTGAGATTTCACCTTACATCCATCAGAATGGCCAAGATGAAAACCTGAAGTGACAACACATCCTGGAGAGGTTGTGGAGAAAGGGGAATCCTCCTCCATTGCTGGTGGAAATGTAAACTGGTACAACCACCTTGGAAGTCAATATAGCGCTTACTCAGACAATTAGAAATAACACTTCCTCAATACCCAGATATACCACTGCTAGGCATATACCCAAAATTTGCTCAAGGACACAACAAGGACATTTGTTCAACCATGTTTGTAGCAGCTTTATTTGTAATAGCCAGAACCTGGAAACAACCCAGATGTCCATCATTGGAGGAATGGATACAGAAATGGTGGTATTTTTACACAATGGAATACTACTCAGCAATCAAAAAGGAGGAAATCATGAAATTTGCAGGCAAATGGTTGGATTTAGAAAAGATCATTCTGAGTGAAGTATCCCAGGAGAAAGACAAACATGGTATATACTCACTCATATAGACCTACAAGATATGATAAACATGATGAAGTCTATACACCTAAAGAAGATAAACAAGAAAGCAGACACGAGGTAAGATGATCAATCCTCATTTAGAAAGACAAATGAGATGTGCATAGGATGTGTGACAGGAGTCTACCGCAGAAGGCATCTGAAAGACCCCAACAGGCAGAATTTCAAAACAGATATTAAGACTCATAACCAAACCTTCGGCAGAAGAGGAGTTAGTATGACAGGGAAAGGATCTGAGCCCCACAAGGACCAAATATATCTGGGCACAGGGTTTTTTTCTGAAACTGTTTCTCCAAACAAGGACCATGTATGGATATATCCTAGAACCTTTACTGGGACGAAGCTCGTGGTAGGTCAATAACCAATTGGTTTCCCATAGTAAAAGGAACAGGGACTATCTCTGACAGGAACTCAATGGCAGGCTCTTTGACTCCCCACCCCCCTAGGGAGGAGCAGTTCTGCCTATACTTTGCTCGTTTTGATATGTCTTTACCTGGTTATGGAGTTAGATATTTAGATTGATATTATCTTCATAGAACTATGGAAACACTCATTTTCTTTATTTCTTTTTATCTGTTTATCTTATTTTTTTTTAATAGTTTAAGGAGCATTGGGTGTATATGTCTGAAAGTCTGGGAGAACTCTGGTTCAAATCACCCTGGCCCTAGACTTACTCTGGCTGGATGACTTTTAATTAGCATTTGTCTCATTTGTCATTGGTCTGTTGTTGTTGACTTCTTGCTGTAATACCACTTGTTTGACTGAATTTACAAATTTATCAATTTCTTTTAGACTTTCCACATTACTGGTGTATTTTTTTAAAATAGTCCCTAATTATAGCCTCTTTTCTTTGCTCTCTGTTGTGTTTCCTTGTTCATTACTCATTCTGTTTATTTGGATAATTTCTTTTATCTACTTCTATTTTTCCTTCTTTTTGGCAAAGGTTCTATTAATATTGCTTATTTTCTAAAAAAAAGCTCTTAGATTCTTAGATAATTTAATTTTTTATTGTTTTTATTTCATTGATTTCATCTCTGAATGTTATTTCTTGTTGTTGGTTGGGTTTTAATTTTTCTTAACTTTTTACTTGCATAATTAAGATGCTTGTTTGTGCTCTTTGAGATGTTTTAATATAGTCACATATAACTTAGTGTTTCCTCATATGACTGCTTGCAATGTGTCTCAGGTGCTTTATTGTTTTGTGTTTTCATTTTGTCTAGATCCCAGAAATATTTCATTTTTTTTATTTCTTCTTTGACTTATCATTATTTAGTAATGTTTAGTCTCTATTACTTTGGATATTTACTAGTGATTTACTTGCTATCAAGTTTTGTGGAAATGTGGTTAGATATTATACTAGAAGATGTTTCAATAATTT
This sequence comes from Rhombomys opimus, assembly GCA_010120015.1. Classification (NCBI taxonomy): domain Eukaryota; kingdom Metazoa; phylum Chordata; class Mammalia; order Rodentia; family Muridae; genus Rhombomys; species Rhombomys opimus. The sequence continues at coordinate 1,551,974 of REGO01000372.1, read as the reverse complement.
TGAATTTGTAAAGGTTTGTTTTGTGTGCCAGAATGTAGTCTATTTTTCAAAAATATTCCATATGAAATTGAGTAGAGTATGTATTTTTGCTGTTTGGTTGAATAGTCCAAAGATATCTATTAAGTTCATTTGATTCAGGATGTCAATTAATTCTGATGTTTCCCTTCAAATGACCTTTCTATTCAAGAAAGTGAGGTATATGGATAGTCTGTCATTCATGAATTGAAGCTGAACTGTCTTTAAATCCAGTAGTAATTTTTTTCTTTTATAATAAAATTGAGCACTCCATAGTTTGGTGCATATGTGTATGAGAGAAATGTTTTCATTATTATTTTTTTCTTGATTATATAGAAATGATCCTATATATTTCTTCTGCTTAATTATAGTTTGGAGTCTATTTTGTCAGCTATTCAGATAGCGACACATGCTTTTATTTTATTTTATTTCAATACTTTTTTAAAGTAAAATCTTTTTACTTTAATGTTATGCCTTTTTTAAAGGTAAGATATGATTATTGCAGACAATATTTAGATACATTTTGTGTCTTGATCCATTCACACCGCCTGTGTTTTATGAGTAGTGAAATGAAGCCAGTAGTGTTTATTATTGATATGTTGGTTAATTGTAGACAGTGTGTTGTTGGTTTTGTTGTTGTGTGTGTTGTCAGTGGTATTTTGTGTTTTAATACTTACTACTTGGAGCACAGTGTCTCTGCTATATTCATTGCCGTCTTCAGCCCAGTATGTAGCTTCCAGTATTTTATTTTACTTCAGCTTTTGGATATAGTAATTTGGCTACTTTTATTCTAGAAAGTTTTTCTTTCTGTCTCAATTATTGCAGATATTTTTCTTGGTGTATTAGTCTAGACTGGCTGCTATAAATATTCAGAATTGGAATATATTGTTCCAAATTTCCTGGCTTTCAAGTTTAAAAAAGGAGCTGTTGCAGTTTGTGTTCTGTTCAGGAAGTTCTCTCTTGTGACAATGAGTTTAAAGCTCTTACTGATTATTTCTTCTAACAGATTTAGTATGTACGGTATTATGTTGAGGTCTTTGATCGACTTGGACTTTAGTTTTGTGCAGGGTGATTAATATGGATATATTTGCATTTTTCTACATGTAGATATCCACTTAGACCAGAACTCTTTGTTGAAGATGTTCTCTTTTTTCCATACTATGGTTTTGTTTTCTTTTCAAAAATAAAATATCCGTAGTGTGTGGGTTTATTTCAGGGACTTCTTTCAATTCCATTGATCCACCATTCTGTTTCTATGCCAGTACCATGCAGTTTTTATTACTATTGCTCTGTAGTATAGCTTGAGATGAGGGACGGGAGATACCTCCAGACAATCTATTGTTGTACAGGATTGTTCTGGCAATTCTGGGTTTTTTGTTTTTCCATATGAAGTTGAGAATTGTTCTTTCAAGGTCTGTAAAGAATTGTGTTGGTATCTTGATGGGAATTGCACTGAATCTATAGATTGCTTTTGCCAGGATGTCCATTTTCACAATGTTAATCTTACTAAGCCATGGCAGCTAAGTCTCCAAGTGGGTTCCCTATTAAGGGGAACATGGACTGTTTCTGACATAAACTCAGTGGCTGGCTTTTTGATCATCTCCACCTGAAAGGGGAACAGGCTTATCAGGCCACAGAGGAAAACAATGCAGACAGTCCTTATGAGAGGACATCCCCTATCAGTGGACTTGGAGAGGGGATTGGGAAAAGATGAGGGTGGGATGGAATGAGGGAGGGGGCTATGGTTGGGATGCAAAGTGAATAAAATGTAATTTATAGAAAAAATAAGTAGCTGTTGTTCTGTTGGGTTTTATTTAATGTTTTTAATTAATTTTTTATTTGTTTTACATCAATTACATTTCATTCACTTTGGATCCCTGCTGTAGGCCCCTCCTTCATTCCTTCCCAATCCCACCCTCCTTCTCTCACCTCCTCCCAAGCCCCTCTCCAAGTCCACTGATAGGAGAGGTCCACCTCCACTTCCATCTGACCCTAGCTTATCAGGTCTCATCAGGACTGGCTGCAATGTAGTCTGCTGTGGCCTGGCCAGGCTGCTCTTCCCTCAGAGGGAGTGGTCAAAGAGTCAGCCACTGAGTTCATGTCAGATACCGTCCCTCTTCCCCTTACTAGGGTACCCACTTGGATACTGAAATGCCATGGGCTACGTCTGAGCAGGGTTTCTAGGTTATCTCCATGAATTTACCTTGGTTGGAGTATCAGTCTCAGAAAAGTACCCTGAGCCCAGATATTTTGGTTCTGGTGCTCTCCTTATGGAGCTCCTGTCCTCTCCAGTTCCTGTTAGCTACCTCTTCTTTCACATGATTACCTGCACTCTCCCCAAGGTTTGGTTATGAGTCTCAACACCTGCTTTGATACACTGCTAGGTATAGTCTTTGAAGTGCCCTCAGTGGTAGGCTCCTGTCCTGTGTCTTGTTTACTCCTTCTCCCAATGTCCTTCCCCTTTGTCTTTCTAAGTGAGGATAGATCCTCTTACCCTGGGTCCTCCTATCTTATAGGTCTAATATCCACTTATAAGTGAGTATATACTGTGCATGTCTTTCTGTTTCTGGGATACCTCACTCAGGATCATCTTTTGGTTCCATTGATCTACCATTCTGTTTCTTTGCCAATACCATGCAGATTTTTATTACTATTGCTCTGTAGTTCAGCTTGAGATCAGAAATGGAGATACCTCCAGATGATCTGTTGTTGTAAAGGATCATTTTGGAAATTCTGGAGTTTTTTTGTTTGTTTGGGTTTTTTTGTTGTTGTTGTTTGTTTGTTTGATTTTGCATATGAAGTTGAAAATTTTTCTTTCAAGTTCTTTAAAGAAATGTGTTGGTATTTTGAAGGGAACTGTATTGAATCAGTAGATTGTTTTTGCCAGGGTGGCCATTTTCACTATGTTAAACCTATTGATTTATGAGCATGGGCTATCTTTCCATCTTCTGATATCTTCTTTAATTTCTCTCCTCAGAGACTTGAAGTTTTTTCAAATAGGTCTTTCACTTGTTGGGTTAGAATCACACCAAGGCACTTTATGTTATCAGTGGCTATTGTGGAGGGTGTTGTTTCCCTAATTTCTTTCTCAGCCCATTTGTCTTTGGTATGCAGGAGGGCTACTTATTTATTTGAGTTAATTTTGTATCCAGCCACTTTCGCTGAAGGTGTTTATCAGCTGAAGGAGTTTTCAAGCTGAACTTTTGTGGTTGTTCATGTATACTATTATATTATCTACAAATAATGATACATTGACTTCTTCCTTTCCTAATAGTATCCCCTTGATCTCCTTTAGTTTTCTTATTGCTCTAGCAAGGACTTCAAGTACTATGAGATATGGAGAGAGTGGACAGCCTTGCCTTGCCCCTGATTTCAGTGGGATTGATTTAAGTTTCTCTACGTTTAGTTTGATGTTGGCTATAGGCTTGGTGTATATTGGTTTTACTATATTTAGGTATGTGATTTGTATCCCTGATCTCTCCAAGACTTTAAATATGAATGGATATTGGATTTTGTCAAATGCTTTTTCGGCATCTAAGGAGATGATCATGCGAGTTTTCTCCTTTTGTTTGTTTATGTGGTAGATTACATTGATGGATTTCCATATATTGAACCACCCTTGCATGCCTGGGATGAAGCTTACTTGGTCATGGTGGATGATATCTTTGATGTGTTCTTGAACTTGATTTACAAGTATTTTATTGAGTACTTTTGCCTCAGTGTTCATAAGAGAGATAGGTCTGAAGTTCTCTTTTTTGGTTGGGTCTTTGTGTGGTTTAGGTTTCAGGTGACTGTGGCTTCTTAAAGTCAGTTTGGTAATGTTTTTTTCTGTTTCTATTTCACTGAAGATCTGGTAGAGTTCTGCACTGAAACCATCTGACCCTGGGCTTTTTTTTTTTTTTAAGGAAGAATTTCAGTGACTGCTTTTATTTCTTTGTGAATATAGGACTATTAAATCTATTTGCCTGCTCTTGATTTAATTTTGGTAACTGGAATCTATCAAGAAAATTGTCCATTTCTTTTAGATTTTCAAATTTTGTGCCTCATAAGCTTTTGTAGTAAGGCCTAATGATTGTTTGGATTTCCTCAGTGTCTGTTTTTTGTCCCTTTTTCGTTTCTGATTTTGCTTATTTAAACCATTTCTCTCTGCCTTTTAATTAGTTTGGCTAAGGTTTTGTCTATCTTGTTGATTTTTCTCAAAGAACCAGTTTGTGGTTTCATTAATTCTTTGAATTGTGTTGTGTATTTCTAATTTATTAATCATGCCCTGAGCTAGAATATTTCCAGTAGTCTATTACTCTTGCATGTGTCTGCTTCTTTTTTTCTAGGGCTTTCAGGTGAGCTATTAAGTTGCTTGTAGGAGATGTTTCAAATTTCTTCTTGAAGGCATTTAATGTTATGAATGTTCCCCTTAGAATTGCTTACATTGTGTCTCATAAGTTTGGGTATGTTGTACCTTCATTTTCATTGAATTCTAGGAAGTCTTTAATTTCTTTTTTTATTTCTTCCCTAATCCAGCTGTCACGAGTAGCGAGTTGTTCAGTTTCCATGTGTGTGTAGTAGGCTTTTTGCTATTTCTGTTGTTCAGGTTCAGCTTTAGTCCATGGTGGTCAGATAGGATACTAGGGATTATTTCAATATTTTTGTATCTGCTGAAGCTTACTTTGTAATCAACTATATGGTCTATTTTGGAGAAGGTTCCATGAGGTGCTGAAAAGAAGGTATAGTTTTATTTTTTATTTTTATTTTTTTTTAATTTGGGTGAAACGTTCTGTAAACTTCTATTAGGTCCATTAGACGTCTGACATTTGTAAGTGTCATTATTTCCCTATCTAGCTTCTCTCTATATGATCTGTCCCTTGGTATGAGTGGAATGTTGAAATCTCCCATTATTAAGGTGTTGGGATTAATAAGTGATTTAAGCTTTAATAGTGTTTCATTTACAAATGTAGGTGGTCTTATATTTGGGGCATAGATGTTCAGAATTGTGATGTCTTTCTGGTGGATTTTTCCTTTGATAAGAATGAAGTGCCCCTCCTCTTTTCTCATTAATTTTGATTGAAGTCTATTTTATAAGATATTAGGACAGCTATCCCAGCTTGTTTTCTCATCCATTTGCATGAAAAACATTTTTCCAGCCCTTTACTCTGAGATAATATTTATCTTTGCTGCAGATGTGTGTATCTTGGATGGAGCAGAATGTTGGATCCTGTTTCTGCAACCATTCTGTTAGTCTGTGTCATTTTATTGGAGAATTAAGTCCATTGATGTTGATAGATAATAGTGACCAATGACTATTAGTTCCTTTTATTGTGGAGCTGGTGGTGTTACTGTGATTCATTGGTTGTTTTCTTTTAATTTTTGTTGAGAGATTATCTATATCCTTTGTTTTCCTGGGAGTAGTTGTTTTCATTAGATTGGAATTTTTCTTCTAGTATCATCTGTAGGGCTGGCTTGCTGTGTAGATATTGCTTAAATTTAGTTTTGTTATGGAATACTTTGTTTTATCCATCTATGTTGATTGAAATCTTTGCTGTCTATAGTAGTCTGGGTTGGCATCTGTGGTCCCTTAAAGTCTGCATGACATCTGCCCAGGCCCTTCTGGCTTTCATAGTTTCTGATGACAACCTGGTATGATTCTGATAGATCTATCTTCATATGTTGATGTTTGCCTTTTTCCCTTGCTGCTTTTAATCTTTTCTTTGTTCTATAGATTTAGTATTTTGACTATGATGTGACATGAGGAATTTCTTTTCCGGTCTAGTTTATTTGGTGTTCTGTAGGCCTCTTGTATGTGTTTGGACATCTGTTTCTTTCAGTTTGGAAAATTTTCTTCTATGATTTTCTTGAAGATATTTTCTGGACCTTGGAGCCTGGAATCTTCTTTTTCATCAATTCCTATTATTCTTATATTTTGCCTTTTCATGCTGTCTTTGACTTCTTGGATGTTTTTTGTTTGGGACTTTTCCGATTTTATTTTTTCCTTGAGAGAAGTGTTAGTTTTTGCAAGTGTATCTTCAGCACCTGAGATTCTCTCTTTCATCTTTTGTATTCTATTGGAGATGCTTACCTTTGTGCTTCCTGATCTTTTCTCTAAGTTCTCCAGCTCAGGATTTTGGACGTTTGTGTTTTCTTTATTGATTCTAATTTTGTTTTCATGCCTTGCACCATTTCCTTCATCTGTCTGAATGTGGATTCCTGTCTCTTTATGTTGGTCTCAATATTTTTGTTTGTTTCCTCTCTATATGCCACTAATTGAGCCTCTACTTGTGCCTGTATTTGTTTGGTTGTGTATTCCTGTATTTCTTTGAGAGCTTTGTTCATTTCCTCTTTATTTGCTTTCATTTGTGTGGCTATTTCTTGGAGAGATTTGTTTGTTTCCTCTTTATGTGCTTCTGATAACTAGATAAGCATAGCTTTAAAATCATTTTCCTGTGTTTCTGATGATTTGGAGTTTCCATTGATTTGGGGGATTGCTGGTGAAGCCAAAATATCTTGATTTTTGTTGGATGTGTTCTTATGCCAACCTCTGGTCATTTGCTTATCTGTAACCTTCACTGTTTGTTCCTGGATTCTGCAGTTCAGACTTGTACTGTCTTTCTCTGGTGTCTGGAGAATTATTCAGGAAGATGAGAGAGGTCCAGTGGTTTGTGAGTGTGCCTTGGTTATTCAGCTGTACTTACGGGAAGAAGATTTGTGTGAGCAGTAGGACAAATGCGGGGGAGTGTGGAAGTGTGCCTTGACTGACAGGGTGTTAGAGGATGTAGACGCCTGAAGTGTGGGGCAGGGGCACTGTGCAGGAACCAAAGGGATTACAGACACTGGTGGTCTTTGCAGGCACAATTCACTGTGCAGATTCCCTGAATACCTCACTGGCCTACAGGCCACTGGTATTCAGCTCTGTCCAAGCTCCAAGAGTTATTTGCCTGAACTCTGCTGGTAGACCGGCAAAACAGTGGCTTCAATGTTGAGAACGCTGTCCCTCTGTTTCCTACAGTGGGAGGGATCTGATGTGTGGCTGCTAGCTTAGAAGGATGCTGGATCTGGGGCTCGGCAGGCACTTGAAGGCACACTCACTCTCCAGCAGGTCAAATCAGAAAGCACAGTGGTTCCCACTGTTTTCTACTCTCAGTTTTGGGCCTGCTGGGTCAAATGCAGTGTAGGAGCTCAGTGGTGCTACAGCTCCAGCAGAACTTGGGAATCTAGTCACAGCAGTGGAACTGGGAGGCCAGCACAGGTGCCTGCTGAGAAGTCCTAGAGAGCCACAACATAGGTCCTAGGACCTAGGTGGTCTGGTGGGTATGGTGTAACTGAGTTGTTTGACGGGTCTTTCAGACTTCGGTGGCTGTACTGCTGGATGATCACCACTAAGGGGTTGGGCTGCCCTTACAGTCACTGGCTGGGAGGCCTTATGGGGTCTGCACAGCCACTCATGGACCTGGGACTCAGATGGTTGGAACCTCGTACCCTATAATCAGAAGGCTGGTACCATGGACCTGGTTCCCTAAAGGCTGGTGCCAAGGATCCAGGACTGCAAAGGCAGGTACAGCTGGCAGCCACAGCTGAAAAGCTAGGAGCCCAGCCTCTCTTGTCTTAGTACGCAGGCAGTGAGTTCTGTGCAAAGTCTCTGGCAATGTGGGCCAGGTCCACCAAGGAGAAGGAAGGTCCGAAATGGGAAAGTGCAAGGATTTCAAATGTTTGCTACTGTCAGTCCCCAGAGAGGTCCACTGGTGACCTAACTCTAAATGGTCTCAGCTAATGTGATGTCCCTTCTCATTCAGGAAGCCACAATGTTCATTTTCTCACTTCAGCTGCCCCCCCCCCATCACCAATTTCAGGGTTTCAGATCCTCTGCCTCTCAGATATGGTGCATGTTGGGGACTGCCATCTTGCATCCCCCCCTTTTTTATATGTTAATTGCGTTTTTTTCTCTTGCAAATTACAAAACACTTTTATTTATTGTGTATACTTAGTGTTTTTTATTTTCTGGAGTTAATTTCTTAATTAATTTATTTTTTATTAATTTCAGCTTATTCATTTTGTACCCCAACTATAGCCTCCTCCCTCGTCCACTCCCTATTCCACCCTCTATCCCTCATCTCCTCCCATGCTCCTCCCCAAGTCTACTGATAGGTCGTCCTCTCCTTCCATCTGACCTTAGCCTATCAGTTCTCATCAGGAATGGCAGCATTGTCTTCCTCTGGGTCCTGGTAAGGCTGCTCCCCTTTCAGGGAGAGATGAGCAAGGAGTTAGCCACTAGGTTCATGTCAGAGACAATCCCTGTTCCCATTACTAGGGAACCTCTTTGGATACTGAGCTGCCATGGGCTACATCTGAGTAGGGGTTCTAGCAAGGTCCATGCATGGTCCTTGGTTGGATTATCAGTCTCAGAAAAGACTCCTGTGCCCAAATATTTTGTTTCTGTTCCTCTCTTTGTGGAGCTCCTGCCTGCTCCAGGTCTTTCTATCTCCCCCTTCTTTCATAAGATTCCCGGCACTCTGCCCAGCATACTTAGTGTTTTAACTATAATAAGATTTAGGATTTTTCTCATCTTGTATACTGGGTATTTTTTATCATATTTTTTTCAGTTTTGTTTATTTGTTTGCTTCTTTTTTTCTTTATGATTATGTCTTTCTTCTATGCTTATTTTGAAAATTTTGTCTGTGCCTTTAACTTGGTGCTCTTCATACATGCCTAAAATTTGAAAGTTTGCTTGTTATAGTGACCCCAGTTGTCTGTGTAGTCCTTTTCTGATTTTATATACTTTTTTCCTGCTTATAGGTCCTCTGCTTTATAATTAAATTATCTTATTCTGTCCTGGGTTTCTATCATTTTATGTGTACCTGTTTCCTTTGACGTGTCTAGTTTAGTTATTGAGTTTCTCAATCTATCTTCATTTCAAATTGAGTTTGCTCAAATGTTTTTTCCCCTTATTGAATTCAATTATCAAGTCCTTGGTTATCTTAATTTCAACCAGCCTTATTTTTGTGTTCTTATAGACAATATTCAATAGGTTATTCTTTGTATGTTTGTGTATGAGGGAAATTTATTTTCTTTTTTCTTATTTTTTATATTAATTACAGTTTATTCGCTTTGTATCCCAGCTCTAGCTCCCCCCTTCATTCTTTCCCAATCCCTCCCATCCTCCATCATCTCCTCCCATGCCCCTCTCTAAGTCCACTGATAGGGGAAGTCCACCTCTCCCTCCATCTGACCCTAGCTTATCAGGTCTCATCAGGACTGGCTGCAATGTAGTCTTCTCTGGCCTGACCAGGCTGCTCTTCCCTCAGGGGGAGTGGTCAAAGAGACAGCCACTGAGTTCATGTCAGAGACAGTCCCTCTTCCCATTATTAGGGAACCCAATTGGATACTGAGGTGCCATGGGCTACATCTGGGCAGGGGTTCTAAGTTATCTCCATAAATTTACCTTGGTTGGAGTATCAGTCTCAGAAAAGTCCTCTGAGCCCAGATATTTTGGTTCTGGTGCTCTCCTTTTGGAGCTTCTGTATTCTCCAGGTCTTACTAACTATCTCTTCTTTCATATTATTACCTGTACTCTGCCAAAAGTTTGGTTAATAGTCTCAGTATATGCTTTGATACACTACTAGGTAAAGTATTTCAGAGGCCCTCTGTGGTCGGCTTAGGTCCTGTTGCTTGTTTTCTCCTTCTTCCAATGTCCATCCCATTTGTCTTTCTAAGTGAGGATTGATCCTCTTACTCTGGGTCCACCTTTTTGTTTAGCTTCTTTAGGTATACAGATTGTAGTATGTTTATCCTATCTTATAGGATAAGTGAGAATATACTGTGTGTGTATTTCTGCTTCTGGGATACCTCGTTCAGGATGATCTTTTTGAGATCCTACCATTTGCCTGGAAATTTCATGATTTCCTTGTTTTGTTTTGTTTTGTTTTGTTTTGTTTTGTTTTGTTTTTTTCTTCTCAATGCAGTTTATTCAGGAACCTTGAACAATCTTCTGACCCTGGGGAAAGCCAGTCCACAGCTTAAATAGCCTCTGGGTAGCCAACCAGCAACCTCTGCATTGCCTCGTGGGCAATGCAGATAGGTCCACATACACGGAAGCAAGCCAGATCCTCAGCCTTAGCCAAATATGGAGTTGTTTGTGACAGAGAGCACTCACCATCGGGAAGGTGGAAGGTGGAAACCAGCTTCATCTTTAAGGCACGGCATTACACAGATCTCTACAGTTCTCCCTTTTTGTTTTAGACGCATCAGGCAAGAGTAGAGGTCTGATCTCTGATATTAGAAATAAATTGGGACTTTGTACCGATGTTCATTTAGGTGTCATCCACCCAAAGAACATCAGACCTGTCCGATACCTTTTTCTCAGAGGCGGGACCTGGGGCATCAACCCGCATGCAATCAGACATGCTCTTCTCTGGGTCGAAAGCAGCTGACCCTGAGTGCAATGTTTAGCCTCGCATCCTGAGCGTAACATTTTAGCTCCCATGCTTGGGGAGACTGTCCTGCTTCAATGGCTGTAAAGGCCTGTATGATCATGGCTGCATTATGCTGTTGTGAGACTCTAATCTTGCATATACACCACAGGCAAACCAAGGAGACCAACACCAGAAAGCCTGCTAACGCTCCCATGCCAGCCCATTCCTTCAGATGATTCATGGCTGCAGCAATCCAAGATGATAATCCTGTGGCTAGTCCTGCGTCCACTCTGGTAGAATTTACCGTGACAATGGCCACTCTCAGCTGCTCCATCATAGTTTCGAATTCTCCAGTCCAATTACCTAAAATATAGCTAGACAATTGTTTAGACAGATTTGAAGCACAGGAAAAATTCTCATATTGTATGCTAGTGACACAAAGTCCAACATACTTCCATTGATAGCCAAGTTGAGCGATTTGCCATAGGTTATCACTTTGCTCCTGCACGAGGTCAATCCTCTGATTGAACATCATCAAGCCTCCTTTTAGTTGAGCATTAATTCCTTTTTGTACATCTAAGGCATGAGCTACATTGGCTAAAAGATTTTTTAGGGTCTGAGCAGTCTGCACAGTATGACTCATGGCTAATGCCACAGTGGTAGCTCCAACAGCCGCCAAAGGGATGGCACTAACAATGGCGGCTGTAATTCCAAGATCCCTTTTCTGTCTGAAGAGAGTCATAGCGTGAGGGGCATCAAGGGGCACAGGCACCCAGCGAGGCATGCGAGTAACCAGGGCATACCTAAATTCACTAGCATTCCAGCATTGGGCAAAAAAGCAAGTATCACTACCACAATTACTTGGCTCTATCTGGCTAACAATGAATAAAAATGGGGGATATAAACAAACAGGTGTGGGCTTATAGGAAATATTATGAGAAGCCTTAACCCCCTCGTTGGAACATCCTGCATCAGTTCTAGAACTAGCAGTGGTGATTTCATTGTTTTTAATTGCTGAATAGTATTACATTGTAAAAATGTTCCCTAATTTCTGGATCCATTCTTCCATTGAGGGACATCTGGATTGTTTCCAGGTTCTGTTAATTATGAATAAAGCTGCTACAAACATAGTTGAGCAAATGTCCTTGTATTCTTGAGCATATTTTGTATATATGCCTAGGAGTGGTATAGCTGGATATTGAGGAAGCACTATTCCCAATTGTCTGAGAAAAACACCAGATTAATTTCCAAAGTGGTTGTACAATTTTACATCCCCACCAGCAATGGAGGAGGGTTCCCCTTTCTCCATAACCTCTTCAGTGAAATGTCAGTCTTGCATTCCTCTTTAGTCTCATACCCACGGTAAGCACCATTTTATTAATAGTTTGTTTACTTTTAATTAATTATTTATTTATTTGTGTGTGTGTGGTCCCCCACCCACTTCTCTTATGCTGTTTGAAACAAGAATACAACAAAGTTCAGGTTGGCTTAACTTACGTTTATCTTTATTTTATCCTTATTTTTTCTCAACTTCAATTAGCTCTTTCTTTATGTTCTCCTAAATACTGTGTCTGGGGTGTGACTTATAAATCTTATGGGCAAACATTTTTACAGTTCTGCTTGGTTTAGGACAAAATATACTGGCTTCTTATTTC
>REGO01000372.1:1448607-1539894 GCA_010120015.1 Rhombomys opimus | reverse complement strand
TTTTTTTTTTTTTTTTTTTTTTTTTTTTTGAATGAGACCCAAGCATTTGAGCTTCTTTTGTTAATTCCACGTCTAATATGAATAAAGAATGTTGAGGCAGATTAGAGGATGTGGAATGGAATGAAGTGAGGTGAATAGAAGAGACAGAGTGGCAAAGAGGATGCTCCTTCTGGTCCAAGTGGCATGTGTTTCTTCTGGACTGTGGTGGTAGATAATGCTAGGTAAAATTCCTTGTGTGTTGTTGCAGGAGACTATAATTTGGGGGACTAGGTGGGTAAGGTATTGACACAGGCTAATATATTATTTGTGGTCCAGTCAGGAAAGGGCAGACTAGGCCAGGACATTGAATACAACATCTGGGCTACATACAGCATTTTGTTGAGAAAGTATGGTTGAATAATTCATCTGGATTAGCAGGGACAGACACTGAAAAAGTAAATGAACTCACTGGGTGCATGGAGAGTTTAGATGCAGCAAGAAATATCCTGTTGTTGGTGGTTGCTAGGGTCTAAAATGTGTGGTAAAGGCTAAAATGGACATAATTAAGATATCATCAAGTACATATTCCATTCTAGAGTTTGGAATAAAAAGTCTGTCTCTTGATATTGTGTTAATGATTGTACCCTTCCATCTTTTTAGTGAGTAATGAGAAGACAAATGGTTACCACACTGAGTATCTAAGACTGATATCTGTAGGAAAATAATATTCAGTTTTAGGAACCAATGCAGAGCAATTTGAATCCAGCAACACAATAGCTCTGGAAAGGGATAACATCCAAAGTCTTTCTAGGTTTATGTGATCTGGATCGAATGCAAACATGCTCTGGATTACAGTACTATCTGGGTGGAATACACACATACACTTATACAAACCTTTAATCCCAAACAATAAAGGTAAGATTAGTTTACAGAAGGAAGCAACCATGTTTGAAAATGTCATCTAATGGAGGGGCGGAAAACATGATGAATCAGAGTATAATTTGAAAGAATAAGTCAGAAATAGGAGTCACCCAACTCTCATGAGAAAAAGACAGGAAAAGAGAATGCTTATGAACAGTGCAGGAAGAGAAAGAAGAAGTTTTTGTTGTTGTTGTTTGTTTCTTTTTTGTTTTGTTTTTTACTGAGTGGTTTTTTTGTGGTTTTTTGTTTTGTTTTGTTTTGTTTTGTTTTGTTTTGTTTTGTTTTTGGACAGTTTGGCAGATATTAAAGAGGGAGTGAAGTAGACATATGTGAAGATAGAACAAGCCAGAGAATGAGAAGAAGCCAGAAAACTAAAACATCTTGCCAGAATTAGTTTGAGGCCAGGCAGAACAATTCATTCAAAGGCGTAGAGAAGCCAGTTTCGAATCAGTCAACTTAGTTATGAGTTTGGGTCAGAACAACTGAGTTGAACCAGCCAGCCAGAGTTCAGAAAAGAGCTAGAAAGGGTGACTTTATTTAGCAATAAATCTCAGAGGTTTAAACATTCTAGGCCAAAGTTATCAGCGGGAGGCTGGAAACTGAAGCATTCAAGGTCAAGGTATGCAGGAGATTAGACTTTACAGAGGCTAAAAAGTCCAGGACTAGCCCTAGTGTTAGTTACAACAGAGAAAGAAATGTTCTGGGCTCAGCCCAAGACATGTATATGTAGAGCTTGGGAAATGTCTCTCATCTCATCTCTTCATTTGGGGAAATGAAACAATATTTGTGAATCAATATGATTATCCTAGAAAAACCAGGAAAATCCTTGATAATCAACTCACCACACAAAGACAATCCTTAATTACAGTCAGCAATGTCCTCTCTGCTTCTTAAAGAAATATGTTAACAGATTTTAAGAATTAGTGTTTAAAATTCTTGGGGAGCAATATTCTGTCCTTAAAAGTTTGTTGAAATATTAAGTAAATAATAATAATAATTTGTTTTGTTTCCCCCCAGTGAAAATTAGAATATTACTATAGTCATTAACCATTATATGAGCCTTTTGATCATGTCCAATGTAGACTTGTTTTCAGTGACAAAATTAGTTTGATTCATAATTTTCCTGATTAAGGCTAAGAGACATGTCTTTAAAAGCTCAGCCCAACATGTGCCCTCTGGGGAGTTTATTAATTAGATAAATTATCTAATTAATTTCATATTAATTTTATGAAGTGGTTATTGTTTTCTGCCCTAGACTTGCTTTTCTCCTTTCTAGGCACTATTGTGCACAGGGCTGGAATGGAAAAAAAAAAAACAAACCTTAGCTGGGAAACAGGCTCTCAGTTTCCACTGAGTATAGGAGAAAGAGCTCTTTATTGGGAATGAAATAAGGACAATATAAACCTTGGCAAGTGGGTAGGGTTTAGGTAGAGTGTACAACATGGGCTGAAACCAAGGTGCTGGCACTGATGCTTGGCATGAAGAGGAATTCCAGATGTTTGCTGGGTATGTTCCTTATATGTTCTTATAAGGAAACAGGAAATTTAACCTGAAACTTGGCCACCAGGCTATGTGACTACCTCAAGGGTGGGTGGGAGATGTGGATGACTTATAGACTACATGCATGGGGACATGCCAGCCCAGAGCATAGAGGAAGGATTCCTACTCCTGAAGGTCTTGGGGCAAGATTTTTAAAGTTTGGACATTTTGGACATGTTCCAGACCTGCTCCCTTAGTTACACTGCTTTCCTGAACCCACAGTTGTTTATTTTTGTTTGGTTTTTGTGATTTTTGTGTCTTTTAGACAGTCAAACCATTTGTGAAAGGAAAATGTAAAAGCGATAGAAGTTCTGGAAATATGACCTCAGTCACTAAAGTGTATGTTGGATGCCATAGTCAACATCGAGTATAAGAAAATATTTTTCCTGTGGCTTGCAAGCCAGCCATTGTAGTCAATCTGTGGACTCTTGGTTACATGAGAGCTGCTGTCTCAGTTTAAGTTCGAGGAGGTCACACAACACCTCTGTCCTTCACTTTACATGCATATATGTGCACTTGAAAACATAATTGCACAAACACATGTGAATGTAAACACACATAAATAAAACAATAAAAATAGCTTGCAATTTAACTTAATTAGAAACACTACATATCTGAGTCTTTTTAGAAAACATTGCTTGTTTATCATGGGCAAAGTGGTAAAATTAAATTGATAATACAATCATGATCTTTTAGATAGAAGTAGAGAGTATTCTAATGGAAATTACAAAAAGAAAGACAAACTAGAAACAACTAAATGTATATAAGAGAAAACTATAAAGATGAAAGGATAATTTATAAATGAGAACATAATTCAGAATGAATGATAATATCTACTATACATAGTGAAGTAGATATAGAAGAGGATATAAATAATATATTTGCATAATCAATGTATATAGAAGCACAAGATAACAAAGTTTGCATATTAGTAGCAGAGAGAGTGAAGGAGAATTATCTTAGCATACTGGTCAAACTTTATAGACCTGATGAAACAGATTGTATTTTTCTTAGAAATTTGAATGGTTAATTTCTCCTGAGCTCTTGCTTAATGGTTTTGCTTGGACATTTCTAACTTTTTGATATAACTTCATATTGGATATTGTTAAGCTGCATTTGTATTGCCCTTTTTCTTATAGGGACTATAGTATTATTAGATTATGGAACATGAAATTTTATTCTATCTTAATTTTCTCATTATAGTAATATTAGGGCCTGCTCTTATAATTTAATGAAACTTTTTTTCTATAAATGCAATTGTGTTTTCACGTTCGTTTTAGAGGTGTAATACATGAATGGGGGATTCATCATATCAGAAAAACTTTATATATTTTCTTTCTTTAAATAAAAATTTTTAAATATTAGAGTTTATTTACTTTGTATCCTAACTGTGGCCCCCTCCCTCATTCCCACCCAATATCTCCTGCCCTCTCTCATCTCCTCCCTGCCCCCTCTAAGTCCACTGATAGGGGAGGTCCTTCTCCCCTTTAATCTGACCCTAGCTTATCATGCCTCTTCAGGACTGACAGCAATGTAGTCCTCTATGTCCTAGCAAGGCTGCTACTCCCTCAGGAAGAGGGGAGGGAGTTCAAAGAGCCAGCCACTGAGTTCATGTTAGAGACAGCCCCTGTTCCCCTTACTAGGTTACCAACTTAGATACTGAGCTGCCATAGGCTACTTCTGGTCAGGGGTTCTAGCTTATATCCATGCATGGTCCTTTGTTGGAGAAACAGTCTCAGAAAACACCCCTGTGCCCAGATATATTTGGTCCTTGTAGAGTTCCTGTGGTCTCCAAGTCATACTCTCTCCCCTTTCTTTCATATGATTTCCTGCACTTTGCCTATGGTTTGGTTATGAGTCTCAGCATCTGCTTTGAAACACTGCTAGGTAGAGTCTTTCAGAAGCATTCTATGGTAAGCTCCTGTACTGTTACTTGTTTTCCCCTTCTTCCAATGTCCATCCCATTTGTCTTTCTAAGTGAAGATTGATTATCTTACGCCGGGTCCTCTGTCTTGTTTATCTTCTTTAGGTGTACAGATTTTAGTATGTTTATCCTATCTTATAGGTCTAGTATCCACTTATTAGTGGGTATATACCATGTGTGTTTTTCTGCTTCTGGGATAACTCACTCAGGATGATCTTTTCTAGATGCTTTCATTTGCTGAAATTTCATGATTTCCTTGTTTTTAATTGCTGAGTATTATTCCATTGTGTAAAAGTACTACAATTTCTGTATCCATTCCTCAGTTGAGGGATATCTGGGTTGTTCCTAGGTTCTGGCTATTACAAATAAAGCTGCTATAAACATGGTTGAACAAATGTCCCTGTTGTGTACTTGAGCATCATTTGGATACAAGCCTAGGAGTGGTATAGCTTAATCTTGAGGAAGCACTATTCCTAATTCTCTGAGAAATCACCAGATTGATTTCCAAAGTAGTTGTACAGTTTACATTCCCAACAGCAATGGAAGAGGCTTCCCTTTCTCCACAACCTCTCCAACATGTGTTGTCACTTGAGTCTTTATCTTAGCCATTCTGATGGATATAGAGTGAAATCTCAGGATCATTTTGATTTGCATCTCTCTGATGGCTAAGGACGTTGAGCATTTCTTTAAGTGTTGCTCTGCCATTCAATATTCCTATTCAGAGAATTCTCTGTTTAGCTCTATTCCCATGTTTTAATTGGATTGATTAATTTGTTGCTTTTTAACTGCTTTACTGATTTTTAAAATTTTTTAAAAATTTTTCTTATGAGTTACATTTTGTTAACTCTGTATTCCAGCTGTATCCTACTCCTTCATTCCCTCCCAATCCCACCCTCCCTCCCTCAGCTTCTCCCTGCCCCTTTCCAAGTCCACTAATAGGGGAGGACCTCCTCCCAATTCATCTGACCCTGTTTTATCAGGTATCTTCAGAACTGGCTGCAAAGTTCTCCTCTGTGGCCTAACAGGACTGCTCCTCCTTTGGGGGGTGGGGAGCTCAAAGAGCCAGCCATTGAGTTCTTGTTAGAAATAGTCCTTGTTCCCCTTACTATGTGAAACTAATTGGTTACTGAGCTACCACAGGCTACATCCAAGCAGAGGTTCTAGGTTATATCTATACATGGTCCTTGGTTGAGTGTCAGTCTCAGAAAAGACCTTGTTCCCAGATATATTTGGTCCTTGTGGAGCTCTTATCCTTTCCACATCATACTAACTCCCCTTCTTTCATATGATTCTCTATACTCTAACAAAGGTTTGGTTATGAGTCTTAGTATCTGCATTGAAACACTGCTAGGTAGAATCGTTCAGATGCCTTCTGCAGTAGACTCCTGTTATACATTCAATGCACATCCCATTTGTCTTTCTAAATGAGGATTGATCATCTTACCCCATGTCTGCTTTCTTGATTATATTTTTTAGGTGTATATGTTTGTCATATCTTATAGGTCTATATAAGCGATTATATAGCATGTTTGTCTTTCTCCTTCTGGGATACTGAACTCAGAATGATCTTTTCTAGATCCCACCATTTGCCTGCAAATTTCATGATTTCCTCCTTTTTGATTGCTGAGTAGTATTCCATTGTGTAAAAATACCACAATTTTTGTATCCATTCCTCCATTGATGGACATCTGTGTTGTTTCCAGGTTCTGGCTATTACAAATAAAGCTGCTATAAACATGGTTGAGCAAATATCCCTGTTGTGTTCTTGAGGAAATTTTGGGTATATACCTAGCAGTGGTATAGCTGGGTCTTGAGGAAGCACTATTCCTAATTGTCTAAGAAAGCACTAGACAGACTTCCAAAGTGGTTGTAACAGTTTACATTCCCACCAGCAGTGGAGGAGGGTTCCCCTTTCTCCACAACCTCTCCAGCATGTGTTGTCACTTGAGGTTTTCCTCTTGGGCCATTCTGATGGGTGTAAGGTGAAATCTCAGGTTTGTTTTGACTTCCATTTCCCCAATGGCTAATGAGGTTGAGCATTTCTTTAAGTGTTTCTCTGCCATTTGATATTCCTCTACAGAGAATTCTCTGTTTAGCTCTGTTCCCCATTTTTTAATTGGATTACTTGGACTGCTGCTTTTCAGCTTCTTTAGTTCTTTGTATATACTGGATATTAGTCCTCTGTCAGATAAAGTGTTGGTGAAGATTCTTTCCCAATCTGTAGGCAGTCTTTTTGTTTTGATGACGGTGTCCTTTGCTTTACAGAAGCTTTTCAGTTTCATGAGGTCCCATTTATTGATTGTTGCTCTTAGAGCCTGTGCTGTTGGTGTTCTGTTCAGGAAGTTGTCTCCTGTGCCAATGAATTCTAGGCTCTTCCCACTCTTTTTTCCTACTGATTTAGAGTATCTAGTTTTATGTTTAGGTTTTGGATCCACTTGGACTTTAGTTTTGTGCAGGGTGATATATATGGATCTATTTGCATTTTTCTGCATGTAGACATCCAGGTGGACCAGCAGCATTTGGTCAAGATGCTGTCTTTTTTACATTTAATGGTTTTGTGTTCTTTGTAAAATATCGAGTATTCATATGTGTGTAGGTTTATTTCTGGGTCTTCTATTCAGTTCCATTGATCCTCTTTTCTGTTTCTATGCCAATAACATGCAGTTTTTATTACTATTGCTCTGTAGCACAGCTTGAGTTCGGGGATGGAGATACCTCCTGATGATCTGTTGTTGTACAGGATTGTTTTGGAGATTCTGGTGTTCTGTAGGCCTCTTGTATGTTTATGGACATCTCTTTCTTTATGTTGGGAAAATTTTCTTCTATAATTTTCTTGAAAATATTTTCTGGACCTTTGAGCCTAATGTCTTCTTTCTCTTCTACTCCTATTATTCTTAGATTTTTGTCTTTTCATGGTGTCCTTGATTTCCTGGATGTTTTGTATTTGAAACTTTTTCGATTTTTATTTTTTCTTTGAGAGACGTGTCAATTTCTGCAAGTGTATCTTCAGCTTCTGAGATTATCTCTTCCGTCTCTTGTATTCTGTTGGTGATGCTTACCTTTGTAGTTCCCGATCTTTCCTCTATGTTCTCCATCTCCAGGTTTTTCTCTATTTGTGTTTTCTTTATTGATCCTAATTCTGTTTTCATGCCTTGCACCCTTTCCTTCATATGTTTGAATGTGGAGTCCTGCTTTTCAATGACAGCTTCTATTTTTTTGTCCATTTCCTCTGTATATATCAATAATTGTGCCTCTACTTCTTTGGCTGTATTTGCCTGTATTTTTTATGAGAACTTTGTTTATTTCTTCTTTATTTGCCTTCATTTGTGTGGACATTTCTTTGAGAGCTTTGTTCATTTCCTCTTTGTTTGCCTCAATCTTCATGGTCATTTCTCTGAGAGCTTTATTTATTTCCTCTTTGTTCCTCTCGATTTCTTTGGCTATTTCTCTGAAGGCTTTGTTCATTTCATCTTTATGGGACTCTAATAGCTGGAAAAACATAGTTTTGAAGTCGTTTTCTTGTGTACCTAGTGAACTGAAGTGTCCTTTGGTTTGTGGGGTTGCTGGTGAGGTCATTATGTCCTGATTTTTGTTGGGTGTGTTCTTACATCTGTCTCTAGCCATCTCGTTATTTATAACCCTCACTGTTTGCTCCTCGAGTTTGTATTTCAGGCTAAGATCATCTCTCTCTGTTTTCTGGACTTTTTTTCAGGAAGATGAGAGAGGTTCACTGGTTTTGGAGTGTGTGTTTTGGTTTCAGTTTTACCTAAGTAAGGAATGTGATGCTGGCGTTATTCGCATGTGCTTTTATCGGGTGCAGTATGCTTGTGTGGATTCTCTGACTATTGCAGTGGCCTACAGGCCAAACTAGTATGCAGCTCTGTCTGGGATCCAGGGGATTGTTTGCCTGGATTACACTGGTGAACCCACAAGGCAGAGACTTCAGCGTTGGGGTCACTATCCCAAGAATCCCTATGATGCCCACAGTAGGGGTCTGGGTGGCAGGGATCTCATCTGGGTGCTTGTGTAGAGAGGCCCTGGGTCTGGGGCAAACTCTCCCTAGAGGGCTCACTCACTCTCTTGATGGACTAGTTAGAATGCACAGGGGTTCCCCTTGCTCTCTACTCTCCAATTTTATACTGCTGGGGCAATTGCACGGGTAGGCTAACAGTCAACTCTGTGGCACTGTAGCAGCAGGACTCGGTGTCCACTTGCCCTGTGTGCGGCTTCTCTGTCTTTCCCCTCCACCAGGGAAGGATTATGTTGGCTGATCCCAGGGTAGCATGGGAAAGATTTGGGTTGAGTGTCCTCAATCACAGATCCAGGGCCCAGATCTCTCTGCCAGAAGCAGCCTGGCATTAGAACCTATGTCTGCCGGTTCCAGGAGAGTACCAGGTAGGGTTGAGTGTCCTCAGATCCAGAACTCGGGTTTCTCTGCCAGGGGCCACTGGGTGAGCTGGAGAGGGGGTGCTGTGTCCTGTGGCAGATGGCCTCTCTGTCCTTCCCCTCTGACCTTCCCTTCTGCTATAGCAAGCTTATGGTGGCACTCTCAGGGGAGTGCCAGGAGGGTTGGGACTTCTCAGACCCTGATCCTGCGCAAGGGTTTCTCTGCCTGGGGCCGCTGGTGCTAGGACTTGGTGCTAGATCTTATTGTGCTGGACCTGGGAGAGTCTCAGGACGTGTTGAATGACCACAGTCCCAGATCCCGAGCTGAAGTTTGTTTGCTAGGAACAGCTGGCAGCACTGGGGTCTGGGCACTGTGAACCCACTGTGCACCTCTCTATCCTTCTGCTCTGCTGGGGCAGGTTATGGCGGCATTCTTGTTCTCAGGCGAGTACCCAAAAGGATTGGGTTTTCTCAGCCCCGATCTCGTTTTTTTGTTTTTTGTTTTGTTTTGTTTTGTTTTGTTTTTTCTTGGTGGAAGTTGAAGCTCTTGCTGGGGCAGGGGTACAGAAAGTGTGGTCTGTGGCAGTAGAGTGGTGGGTGTGGGGAGTGCCTGGGGATCACCTCCCGGTGTGTCTCCTCCTGGAGGAGTCTGCTATGACCTGATTCTAGATGGACTCAGTTCACAGTTAGTCTCTTTTTTGTTGAAGTCTAGATAACTCTCTTCTGGGTTGATCAGCCCCTTCACTCACCGATTTCCACGTTGTAGGTCCTCTGCCCTTCAGCTAAGTTGCACACTAGCTGCCTCCATCTTTCGATCTCCCAGCTTTAGTTCTTTATATATTCTGAATATCAGCCCTCTGTCATATTTGGGTTGGTGAAGATCCTTTCCAAGTCTGTAGGCTACTGTTTTGTTCTGATGACAGTGTCTTTTGCTTTACAGAAACTTTTCAGTACAACAATGGATGCCTGATCTCAAGCTGTACTACAGAGCAATAGTAATAAAATCACCATGGTATTGGCATAGAAACAGAATGTTGGATCAATGAAACTGAATAGAAGACCCAGAAATAAACCCACACACCTATGAATACTTGATTTTTGACAAAGGAGCCAAAACCACTCAATGGAAAAGAAGACAGCATCTTCAGCAAACAGTTCTTGTCCAACAGGATGTCTATATGCAGAAAAAATGCAAATAGATCCATATTTATCACCCTGCACAAAACTAGAGTCTAAGTGGACAAAGATCTCAACATAAAACCAGACATACTAAATTAGTAGGAAGAAAAAGTGGGGAAGAGCCTAGAACTCATTGGCACAGGAGGCAACTTCCTGAACAGAACACCAACAGCACAGGCTCTAAGAGCAACAATCAATAAATGGGACCTCATGAAACCTTTACATATTTTCATCAGCGACATTCATCTATGGTTTCAAGAAACTGAGCATAAACATGAAACAACTGAAATACTGAATAAGTATATTAAAATTTTAAAAAGATGTGTCAAAATATAGAGGTTGTTATATCTGTGCAAAGTACAAATCAAACAACAGATTTTCACAAAAATATAAAATAGATGTGTACAGAAATTGAAAGTGGAAAGCAGTACAGCAACGAATTGAATGAAATCTGATGAAAATAGGTTATATGAAAACATAATTCATGTACAAAATTACAACATTGAAATAAGAATATGTTCTAGAATAAATAAATTCAGAGAAGCATAAAAGAAAAGGTATTTATACATCATTATATCTATTATATAAAGCCGAACGCTGGATAGAGTAGAAGTGAAAATGGATTGCTATATCTAAGAGAAATCTTTAGTTACAGATGGAAAGAGAAAAATGTACATATATATATATATGTATATATATATATATATATAGAGAGAGAGAGAGAGAGAGAGAGAGAGAGTATGCTCATACTGAAAAGCATCATTCACAAATTAATTTACACATGCAGAATTATGTGCATAGCAACAGAAAAATGCACATTCTTTTAAAAAACATATAGGCTATTTACAGAAATTACCAGATGTCTGAGTGTTTCAGCAAGATAGATTGGATTTATACAGAATATGTTCTGAAAATTCATTGTAATCAACCTAAAACTGAGCTCCCATATGTTTAGAGATAAAGGAATCCATTGCTAAATAGCAAATGAGTTTATAAGAAAGAAGTAAGAGTAAAGTTTATAAAAATTTTCAGCTGAATGATAATGAAAATGCTATAAATTTGACCTCTGACCTACAACTAAGGTCATATTTAAGGGAAATAGGCAGTTAATTGGTTATGTAAGCATAACACAATACTAAAATGAATGAGAAACTTCAGAAAATTGTTTAAAATTCTACAGCAAGAATATAGAAAAATAATGAATAGTACGAATTAACAACATAGTAAACAAATACACAGAAGAAAGAAAAGAGGCATAAGAGAAAATGGAGTAGGAGCTTTGAAAACGAATAGGAGATTGAGCAAACAACTATATTATGAATCAAAAGGATATAAAAAATTATATGCAGCATCCTTCACAAATCAATTTGCATATACATTTGTGCATATCATACCCATAATTCTTAGGAAAATAAAACTGAAACAATACTCTGTGCTGTTTAAAGAAATGACCCTAATGTTAGCATGTCTTTCATTTTAAATATTTAAAAAATTTGAAAATATGTTTATCCTATATTATATGTCAAACATTTACTTATTAGTATATACCTTGTGTGTCTTTCTGCTTCTGAGATACCTCACTCAGGCTGATCTTTGCTAGTTTCCACCATTTGCCTGCAAAGGTAAGCAATATGGAGGACCCTGGCTAAGATTCTCAATCCTCATTCAGAAAGGCAAACAGAATAGATATCTGAAGAGGGAGAAGACAGCAAACAGGAGAGGACCCTACCGCAGAAGGCCCCTGAAACACGACCCAGCAGGGTATCAAAGCAGATGCTGAGACATAGCCAAACTTTGGATAGAATGCAGGGAATCTTATGAAAGAAGGTGGAGATAGAAAGACCTGGAGGGGACAGGAGCTCTATAAGGAGAACAACAAAATAAAAAAAAAAATCTGGGCACAGGGATCTTTTCTAAGACTGACTCCTACCAAGAACCATGTATGGAGATAACCTAGAACCCCTGCACATATATAGCCCATTTCAGCTCAGTCTGCAAGTGGATACCCTAGTAAGGGGATCAGGGACTATCTGTGACATGAACTCAATGGCTGGCTCTTTCATCATCTCCCCTTGAGGGGACTGGGGTGGGGCAGCCTTACTAAGCCACAGAGGAAGACAATGCAGCCTGTCCTAATGAGACCTGATAGGCTAGGGTCACATGGAAGGAGAAAAGGATGTCCCCTCTCAGTGGACTGGGGGAGGGGCATGGGAGTAGAAGAGGGTGAGATTGGGAGGGGATTAGGGAGGGCTACAGTTGGGATACAAAGTGAATAAACTAATAAATAAAAAAAATTAAAAATGGTTGGAGAGAAAAAAATGAAAATAAATATTCTAAGTTACAATTACAATGTAGACATTTTTATTAATCTTTAAAAAAACTAATGAAATATTAAGGAATAAGCAGACAGCTCAATAGATATTGCCCTTATTCACCCTTATCACAGACTCATGGAACACTAACTGCAATCTAAAGGGCAAGACGTAAAGTTCAGTGTGGCGATCTGTGTCCCCAGTATCACTGCTGGTAGGCAGAAAGAACTGGGTTCATGCAAGTTGCTGACTGATATAACATATTTGTTTAGTTCCAGACAAATGAGAAAAACTATCTTAAAAAATCTATTATCAAACTGTCAGCCCTGAAAATAAAAAAGTAATATTAAACAGATCAAACATGCTGCCCATATATAAAATATAATATATATTTAATAACATATAATGAATAATATCTATGCATCTTATAGCAATTAATTGATAAAAGAGGCTTTAAATTTGAAACACAGAAAGGAGAGGTATAGGAGAGGGTTTGGAGTAATGAACTGAAAGAGAAAAACAATATAATCATTATAATCTCAAAAAATTTAAAAGACTCCTGGGAAAAAATATCCTGGGTAACTTCTAGTCCACACATAATACATGCAAGTACTCATGTGGGTCCACACATATGTGCATACTGCTTCACACAGAGATATGCACACATAGCACATGTATAGAAAAATAAATCAAGCAAGAGAAAATTCAAAAAAAAATTTCTGTCAAAGCATTTATAAAACTGGGTATAAAATGTTAACTTAATTTATAATAAGACCACATACGTTTAAAGCTTTTGGGCTGAACAAAAACATTGATTGAAACACCATAAACAAATGAAGCCAAATACATATGAAATATATAGGTGTCTATGATTGCAAAGATTACATTTCACAATCATCTAATTACACATGGCTATGCATAGAGTTACACAATGTGATTCATATTAATATTCTTAAATATTTTTTCACTTTTTAAAAATGTATTTATATTTTTATAAATTGTTTCTTCACTTTGTATCCCTGCTGTAGCTCCCTCCTTCATTCCCTCCCAATCCAATCCTTCCTCCCTCATCTCCTCCCATGCCCTTCCCCAAGTCCACTGATAGGGGAGATCCTCCTCCCCTTCCCTCTGACCCTAGCTTATCAGGTCTCTTCAGGACTGGCTGCATTATCTTCCTCTGTAGCCTGGTAAGGCTGCTCCCCGATTAGGGGATGGTGATCAAAAAGCCAGCCACTGATGTCAGAGACAGTCCCTGTTCCCCTTACTAGGAGACTGAGCTGCCATAGGCTACATCTGTGCAGGGGTTCTTGGGATTTTCAAATGTTTTAAGGAGGTATTCAACAAGTGATTATGATATTTAAATTAGAAACAATGATTACTCAAGCTCTATGCTTTAAAAGAACATGAGAAAAACATTAGGTTCATTTGGGGGTTAAATATTTCTTCAAAGTTTTCTTGTCAGTTTGAGAATTATATATAAAGAAGTTTCATTACATTCACACCCAAGTACTCCGATATCCACTATGCATCTATTTTTATTTCCTCCTTCTCCTCTTCCTCCTCATCCTATTCCTTCTGCTCCCCCCCAAAGTCTAATTAGTACTGCCAATAATCCTTTGTGTGTTCAGACTTTCACTGGAACTGGGCGTTACACTCTTAAAGAAAACTGACTCATTCCCAGAAGCTAACAACTGCCAATAGATCCGCAACTAGGAGAGTGGTTCATGCTGATCATCTCCCTTCTATATGTTAGATTTTTGTTTGTCTTGAACTTGCACTGCTATTATGCATAGTGTTATAACTACCATGAGTTCCTGAGTGTACCTTCCATACTGTTTTTCTGCAGTCATCTACCACTCTGGTTCTTACACTTATTCAGCTCCTCATTCTCTAAAGATCTCTAAATACTAGGACAAACTATTGTGCTTGTTACATGTGTCCCATTTAAGGATAAGCACCTACAGTCTCTTTTACTATGCATCTTTCCTGGTTGTGAGTCTTCGTATTAATCACACCCACTGAAATGAGACTTTTTTCTTGACGTGGACTGAGGATACATTAAGTATGGGTATAACAATAAGTTTTAAGACTTAGTTTAATTTATGTTCACTTAGCAAAATAACAGAGCTGGGTTCTTCCCTAGGCTCTATGAATTGACCACCCATACGATTTTGATCCCCACAATAGTGAGAAGTATACAAGACATCTGTGCAGTAGGACTGAAATCTGATCCGTAAGTGGTTGGTTAAGATTACACACTCAACCCACTATTTACTACTGGAAACCTCTTCTTATTCCAGTAGTTATTTTAGCTTTCCGAGTTTATAGCTTTATAAAATTAATGGTTACTCTTTTCCTTTCTTAGCGTGCACAGCATAGAAAGTAAGGTGTATATTTGAACTTACTGCTACAGGAAAGACATTCTGAACTGAACTCCTACAGTGCAGATATTAAGATCAACAATTAATAAATGGAACCCATGAAACCAAAAAATTCATACAGCAAAAGACGCCATTATTTAAGTAAAGAATGTTAAAAAAAATGATAGGTAAAGATGTTTTTACTGGAGGCTCTGACCTAAGAAATCTTAGAGAACAGTTTGAGGTTCAGGAAAGTACCCTAACTTGTTGAGGTTGGTGAGCAAGTACAATACCCCAATTAACAATGGCTGACTTGACTCTCTGACTGAAGCTGGGCTTGAAGATAATTAATTTCTTGTACCCACTTTTGACTCAGCTTCCTATTAATATTTAATAAAAATTATTAATGAATAGATGTGCACCTTAAATATTTAAAGTAGAAATGGCTGATTATTTTTCATAAAAAAGTTTAGATTTGTGGTTCTTTTAAGATTTTTATAAGATTATTTTTTAATATAACTGATTCTTTGTAACCTGCAGCCGGCCAGTAAAGAAAAGCTGGCTGAGGGATTACCTTGCTCACTCACTTTGTTAATTTATAACAAGTTGTTTAGTTACAGATGGATATGAGATCATGGGAATAACTTTTCTTTCCTATTTTTTACACCCATAATGCATAAAACATTTCATCTTGTGAAGGTATTGGGGAACATGTTTTTCTTAAGTATACTTATTGTAATCATTCACCTAAAGAAAAATAGAGTATAAGCACATTGTGAGCTTTGTAGTGCTTGAAGGATTTTGCTGGGATATATAAACTGTGGGAAAAGAGTGAAGGTGTGGTTTGGAACTGAGTTTGTTCCATCCACCAAAATGTGTATGAGTAGGGTGATTTGGAACTTGCTCTTTGGAGTTTGTTCTGTCCATCAAGATGAATGTATGTAAGTTTGGGGTGGAGCTCATTCTCTGGAATTTGTTCCATTCATCCAATATGTGAATATGTATGTATGTATGTGTGTATGTATCTGTGAACTAGAAGAAGCCTCTAAGAGAAGCTTAACAAACAAAAGTAAAGAAAGAAGCTTTTAGAACCTACATGCTGGAGTCTGTCTCACTTCATCATCAAGTGTGTGTGTGTGTGTGTGTGTGTGTGAGAGAGAGAGAGAGAGAGATCTTTTTCTCTCCTTCCTTCCTTTGCCTTTTAGATGCTTTGCCACTAGCAGTGGAAAGCCAATGCTAGGAACCAACAGCCCTAACCCTGCTTACTATAATAGGTGTAAGCCCCTGCTTGCTACAATCAGTGAAAGCCCCCACCAGGAGACAAAAGCCTTAGCCCCCTCCTACATGGTAGCTCTAAGTCTCTGCCAGTAATTTAGTTCTGACCCCTCAGTTTGTCAGTATCAGTGGAAGCCATGGTCGGTAATCATCAATTCTAGCCCTTGAAAACTCTCCTCAAAAAATGTCTGCTGGTCACAAGCCAGAAGCAGCCCTGTCTCAGTTTCCCTAGTGCAAAGTTGATGCTGGTCATCAACTTATCAACAGAGAACCAAAATACAATTTCTCAATACAAAGACACAATCCAAGCAATAATGGGAAAATTTCAAAAGATGAACTAATAGCTTACTAACAAACAAAGAAAAAAAAAAAAAGGAAAAGAAAAAAAAAAAAGCCTCTTCATCATTCTTAGGCATTGGAGAAATGCAAAGTTAAAATTAAATTACTTTGAGATTTCATTTTATGAAACTTAAGATAGCTAATAAAAAACAAATAGACAAACAACAAAAAAGTTAAAACAAATTTAACCAAATGCAAGAATGGATATCGAAAAAAACAAAACATATATTAACTACTGGTAAAGAGCAAATCGGTAATACCAGCGTAAAAAATGGTGTGGAGAACAGGCCAGCCTCTGAGAACGGAGAGCACTTTGTGAGCAAGGCTTAGCAAAAGTCAGGCCTCCTAGGTGGTTGGTTGTATCAAGATGAAACTGAGTGTCTCCTTTCCTGCCAGCCGCTGTCATAAACTCACTAAAGTTAATAATTAATTAAAGATTTCTGTGTTCTATGAGAAACAGAAGTAGCTACTGATGCTCAGGGTGAAGAGTGGAAAGGTTGTGTGGTCCAGATCTGTGGTGGGAATGACAAACCAGAATTTCCCATGAAGCACTGTGTTTTTGACACATGGCAGAATGTGCCTGGTTTTGAGTTAGGGCATTCTTGTTATAGACCAAGGAGAACTGGAGAGAGGAAAACCAAGTCTGTTGATGGATGCATTGCGGTTGCCAATCTGGGCATTCTCAACTTGTTTACTGCAAAAAAGGAGAGAACCATATACCCATACTGATAGACAGTACTGTATGTTCTCAGCTGGGAAATAAAAGAGCTAGTAGAACCCTAAAGCTCTTTAATCTTTCTAAAGAAGATGATGTCTTTTCATAAGATTCCCTGCACTCCACTCAAAAAGGGGGAGATAGAAAGACCTAGAGAGGACAAGAGCTCCACAAGGAGAGCAACAAAACCAAAAAGTCTGGGCACAGGGGTCTTTTCTGAGACTGATACTCCAACCAAGGACCATTCATGGAGATAACCTAGAACTCCTGCACAGATGTAGCCCATGGCAGTTCAGTATCCAAGTGGGTTTCATAGTAATGGGAACAGAAACTATCTCTGACATGAACTGTTTGGCCTGCTCTTGGATCACCTCCCCCTGAGGGGGAGCAGCCTTACCAGGCCACAGAGGAAGACAATGCAGCTACTCCTGGTGAGACCTGGTAGACTAGGATCAGAAGGAAGGAGAATAAGACCTCCCATATCAGTGGACTTGGGGAGGGGCATGGGTGGAGAAGGGAAAAGGAGGATAGGATTGGGAGGGGAGGAAGGAAGGAACTACAGGGGGATACAAAGTGAATAAACTGCAATTAGTAATAAAAAAGTTTAAAAAAAGATGATGTCCACCAATATCTTCTCAGAAAGCAAAGAAGGTAAGAAGCCCAGGACCAACACGCCCAAGATTCAGTGTCTTATCCTTCTACTGTGTCCTGCAACACAAACATGGATATATTGCTATGAAGAAACAATGCAGTAAGAAAAACAAGGAGTAGGCTTCAGAATGTGCTAAACTTTTGGACAGGAAAATAAAGAAAGCCTCCTCCTTGTTTTTCTTAGTGTGTTCCCGGCACAGACTGCCAAGAGAAGTAGGCTGTCCTCGCTGAGAGCTTCTACTTCTAAGCCTGACTCCAGTCAATAATAAGTACTCAAGAGTAACAAATACATAATCATGCCTTGAAAACAAAAAAGAAAAAAGAAAGAAAGAGAAGAAAATAGTGTGGAGGTTCCTCAAAAGGCTGTAAATATATGTGTCTTGTGATCCAGCTATACCATTCTTGAGTATTTAACCAAAGGACTTAATAGCCCACAATAGAAATACTTGTTCATTCGTTTTCATTGCTGCTCTATTTACATTAATATTTCTATATTACATCTGCTTGTCCCAAGGTTAATGGATCATTATGGTAGAAGGAGAGAAAAAAAATGGTATTAGCCAGCAGTAGATCACTACAATGAGACAACAGGATAGGTGCAGGCATGAACTCCCAGTGCTTATAACACTGGGAGTTGTTATGCATAAGACAAGTGCAAGTTCAAGACAAACCAATTCCCAACACAGAAGGGCGAGTTGGTTAGAAGTTCCCATCTAGCTGTAGATCTATTGATAATTGACAGCTTCTCAGGGTGGAAAAGTCAGTTTCTTTAAGAACGTAGCTCCTAGTCAGTTTACCATGCTCCCACTAACAAGTTCACATCCAAGAAGATATGGTCAGCATAAATGATGCAAAGATATGATAATGTGTATATTTATAGAATAAAATATCATTAAGCTATTTAAAATCAAA
Organism: Rhombomys opimus; assembly: GCA_010120015.1. NCBI lineage: Eukaryota > Metazoa > Chordata > Mammalia > Rodentia > Muridae > Rhombomys > Rhombomys opimus. The sequence continues at coordinate 1,521,402 of REGO01000372.1, read as the reverse complement.
ATTATGGAATTCATAGGTTAATGGGTGGTGTTAAAAACAGTTATTCTATGTGTGACAATTTTGCTCAGAAAGGCAAATATATGTTGTCTTTCACTGTGGGTCTTAGCTTTGAATTTTCAGATATGCGTCTTTCGTCTTTCATTCGGAATAACCATAGATATCAGGAAAATTATTAGTGAGCATGATGTTTGGGATGTTCAGAGGAAGGAAAAGTAGTACAGAGTGGTATAAAGGAAAAAAAGGAATAATTTCTCATTCCCCACCCTTTACCACCCACTCTTTTTTAAAAAAAAATGGGTGGTAAAGGGTGGGGAATGACAGGGAATATGGGAGATGGATAAATACCACAACAGAACTTCAAAAACAGAATATGGAAATCTTCCTAGTCCAGGAAGAAAACATTCCAGAAAATACTGCAAAGGTTATTACACTAGAAACAACTACCAGCTAGAGGCAGATAACCTGATTTATCCAAGCATGACAGTAGATTTATAACAAAACCACTACTGCAGAATATCAGGAGCATGAGAGAGTGTCTGTACTTTCTATTAAGACATCTCAGGAAAACTGAATTTTCATGTGGAAAATGATACAGTCTACACAAACTTCAATATGACCTTCATTATAGATATCTATAAAGCACTACATATGATTCGTATGTGGTAAAGACATTAAATATATTGATAATTTGCCAAAGGGAAACAAATATGTTTTTTGTTTGTTTGTTTGTTTTTACTTCTGAAAACTTTGCCAACATATTTACTTCAGAAAAAATTTGTATTCTAAAGATGAGAGATACAAATTTCTTTTGGGTAAGGTACAAAAGAATTTTATTCCATTATTGTCAAATTAATATAGTCCACTTCATACATAAAATTCCATTCATTCTGCCCGTCAGTTGGCCATCAGGCTCACCATCTGCTTTCACAGTCTGCATGGCAATAGTAAGAGCTGGAGAGGACAGGAACTCCACAAGGAGAGCAACAGAACAAGAAAATTTGAACACAGGGAACTTCCCAGAGACTCATACTCCAACCAAGGACTACTCATGGAGATAACCTAGAACCCTGACAATGCAGCCACTTCTGATGAGAACTGATAGACTAAGATCAGAAAGAAGGAGAGGAGGACCTCCTCTATCAGTGGACTTGGGGAGGGGCATGCATGCAGAAAGGGGAGGGACCGAGAGGAGAGGAGGGGACTTATGGGGAGATACAAAATGAATAAAGTGTAATTAATAAATGTCAAATAAAAAATTAAAAAAAATTAATATAGTCCTTCAAAAAGGAAAGTGTCTATAATGGGAATACCAAAAGTCCACCATTATGACACGATTTCACCAATGCACATTAGGACTATGAAAGAGATGCCTGGAAGCTTGGTCTTTAAATTTGCTCTGCGACTCTACCAAAAGTCCTTCCAGATGGTGCCTTGTACAGTCCTCTTTCTTTTTTTTCTGTCCTTTTCTATATATCAGAATTCTTTGTATTTTGTACAAATTACAACTAATAGCACTGTAACAAACTGCCATATTCCGCTCATCATTGTGTGCAATAGAGCTAAGGGCACAGCTTGTTGGTGATTTAGTCCCTGCTGCCATTTTCATCTGCTTTGCCCATATAACTACCACTATGATATTATTGTCATATATTTCATATACTTTGTAAAAAAATTATTTTTATTTATTTCAATTTATTCACTTTGTATCCCGGCTGTACCGCCTCCCTCATCTCCTGCTGGTCCAACCCCTCCCTCCATGTCTCTTCCATAGTCCCCTAATAGGGGAGGTCCTCTTCCCATTCTATTTGACCCTAGCCTATCAGGTCTCATGAGAACTGTCTGGATCCTCTTGCTCTCTGGCCTAGTTAGGCCACCTCGCCAGTGGGGGAGGTAATCGAAGAGCCAATCACTGAAGCATGTTAGAGACAGCTCCTGAATTCCATACATGAGCTGGCCATGGGCTATGCCTGATCAAAGGGTCTAAGTCCTCTCCATGCATGGGTCTTGATAGATATATCAGTCTCTGCAAGATTCAATGAGCTCGGATTTTTTTGCTCTGTTGGTTTCCTTGTAGAGCTCTTGTCCACTTCAGGTCTTTCTATCTCCCCATTCTTCCATAATATTCCCTGTACTCTGCTCAAAGTTCTGCTATGAGTCTCAGCATCTCTTTATATAACCTGAATGGTAGAGTCTTTCGAATGTCCCCAGTGGAAGACTTCTGTCCTGTTCCCTGTCTTCTCCTCCTTTCGATGTCTGTCCTGTTTGCTCTTCAAATGAGGTTTCATCCTCTTGCCGAGTGTCCTCGATGTTCTGTATCTTCTTTAGGACTATAGATTTAAGTATGTTTATCTTACATTGTGTGGCTAATATCCACTCGTAAGTGAATGTATACCATGTGCATCTTTCTGCTCCCACCTCACGGGAGGTTATTAAAGAGCCAGCTACTGAGTTCATGTCAGAGACAATCCCTGTTTCCATTACTAGGGAACCCACTTGGACACTGAACTACATCTCTGTAGGGGTTCTAAGTTATCTCCATGAATGGTCCTTGGTTGGAGTATCATTCTCAGGAAAGACAAATGGGTCCAGAATTTTGGTTCTGCTGCTCTTATTGTGGAGCTCCAGTCCCCTTATGGTCTTTCTATCTCCCCTTCTTTCATAAGATTTCCTGCACTCTGTCCAAAGTTTAGCTATAAGTTTCAACATCTGCTTTGATATCCTGCTGTGTAGACTCTTCCAGAGGCCCTCTGGGGTAGGCTCCTTTCAGGTTCCCTGTTTTCTCACTCTTCAGATGTTCATCTCATTTGCTTTTCTGAATGAGGATTGTTCATCTTACCCAAGGTCCTTCTTCTTGCTTAGCTTCTTTAAGAGTACAGATTTTAGTATGTTTATCCTATATTATATGTCTAATATCCACTTATGAGTAAGATTATTCCATGCATGTCTTTCTGTTTCTGGGATACTTCACTCAGGATGATCTTTTATATTTCCCACCATTTGCCTAGAAATTTCATGAATTCCTTGTTTTTAATTTCTGAGTAGTATTCCATTTTGTAAATATACCACAAATTCTGGGTCCATTCTTCAGTTGAGAGATATCTGAGTTGTTGCCAGATTCTGGTTATTCTCCATAAAGCTGCTAGGAACATGGTTGAGCAAATGTCCTTATTGTGTACTTGAGCCTCTTTTGGGTATATGCCTAGGAGTGGTATAGCTGGATCTTGAGGAAGCACTATTCCTAGTTGTCTGAGAAAGCACCAGATTGCTTTCCAGAGTGGTTGTACAAGTTTACATTCCCACTAGCAGTAGACTGCTTTTGATAAGATGGTCATTTTTACTATATTAATCCTGCCAAGCCATGAGCATGGGAGATCTTTCCATCTTCTGATACAGTCTTCTAATTCTTTCCTCAGAGACTGGAATGACTCTTGTTCTGACCAGCAGCATAGCAGGATCAGCACAATGACCAGCAGTCAGAACTCATGAACCTAGACACAAGTGATTGTGTTCTGCCCTCCATGGTGGGGGATTCAATCAGTTTCAACTCACCCAGCTAAACCACGGAAGAGATCCCAGTTCCACCAGGTGCTTGATCGCCAGCTCAGAGCCATAGGCTGGCATGTTCTGATCACTGTCCCAAACTGAACTGTGGGCACCATAACATCAGAGACTAAGATTTCCAGTTGAGAGATAACCCCACATTACAGGAAATGATTGGGACCTACCTTAGGTCACCCAGACATTCCCTGAAAAAGACCTGGGGTTCTACGGGTGCCCAGGAGCCAGCCCAGAGCCAGAGCTGGGGACCCAGGCTCCGGCACAGAGTCTGCCTGTGTGCCTGAGTCGCATCTCCAAATAGAACTGTGGGCCTGAGGGCACCAGAAACTGAGTTTCTCTGTACCCCATTTTTTAATTGGATTACATAGTTTGTTGGTTTTTAACTTCTTAAGTTCTTTATATATTCTGGATATTAGATCTATGTTAGATCTAATATCGATAGGTTTTAGATCTAATATCTAAAACGATATTAGATCTAACAAAGATATTAGATCTAAGTTGGTGAAGACCCTTTACCAGTCTGTAGTCTGTTGTTTTGTTTGATGACAGTGTCCTTTGCTTTACAGAAGCTTTTCAGTTTCATAAGGTCCCATTTATTGATTGTTGTTCTTAGAGCCTGTGTTGTTGGTGTTCTGTTCAGGAAGTTGTCTCCTGTGCCAGTGAGTTCTAGGCTCTTCCCCACTTATTTTTCTAAAATGTTTAGTGTTTCTGGTTTAATGTTGAGGTCTGTGATCGACTTGTTCTCCAGTTTGTGCAGGGTGACAAATTTGTTTTTATTTGCATTTTTCTACATGCAGATATAGAGTTAGAATAGCACCATTTGTTGGAAATGCTGTCTTTTTTTCCTTTTTATGTTTTTGGCTTCTTTGTCAAAAATCAAGTATCCGTGGGTGTGTGGGTTTATTTCTGGGTCTTCTTAGTTGATTCCATTGATCCACCATTCTATTTCTATGCCAGTACCATGAAGATTTTATTACTGTTTTTCTGTAGTACAGCTTGGGATCAAGGATAGAAATACCTCCAGATGGCCTGGTATTGTATAGGATCATTTTAGGTATTCTGGACTTTTTGTTTATCCATATGAATTTGAGAATTTTTCTCTTAAGTTCTGTAAAGAATTATGTTAGTATTTTGATGGGAATTGCTATAGATTGCTTTTGGCAGGATGGCCATTTTCATTATGTAAATTCTACCAATCCATGAGCATTGGAGATCTTTCCATCTTATGATATCTTCTTCAGTTTCTTCAGAGATTGAAGTTTTTTTCAAACATGTCTTTCACTTGCTTGGTTAGACTCACACAAAGGTTCTTTTCTTTTTTCTTTTTTCTTCCTCTTTTTTTTTTAATATTAGATACATTTTATTAACTCTGTGACCCAGCTGTATCCCCCTCCCTCATTCCCTCTCAATCTCACCCTCCCTTCCTCATCTTCTCCCTGTCCCTTTCCAAGTCCACTGATTGGGGAGGACCTCCTCCCCTTTCATCTGACCGTGTTTTATCAGGTATCTTCAGGACTGGCTGCAAACTCCTCCTCTGTGGCCTAGGAGGACAGCTCCTCCCTTGGGGGATGGGGAGGACAAAGAGCCTGCCATTGAGTTCCTGTCAGAGATAGGCCCTTTTCCTCTTACTAGAAACCAATTGTTTACTGAGCTACCACCAGCTACATCCAAGAAGAAGACCCGGGGTAAGATGATCAGTCCTTACTTAGAAGGAAAAATGGGATGGGCATTGGAGGTAGGACAAAACAAGTAACAGGACAGGAGCCTACTACAGAGGGCCTCTAAAAGACTCTACCTAGCAGTGTATGAAAGCAGATACTAAGACTCATAACCAAACCTTCGGCAGAGTGCAGGGAATCATATGAAAGAAGGGGAGTTAGTATGACGTGGAAAGGATAGGAGCTCCACAAGGACCAAATATATCTGGGCACAGGGGTCTTTTCTGAGATTGATACTCCACCAAGGACCATATATGGATATAACCTAGAACCACACAAAGGTTCTTTATGTTATTTGTGGCTATTGTGAAGGGTGTTGTTTCTGTAATTTCTGTCTTAGCCCTTTTGTCTTTCACATACAGAAAGGCTACTAATTTTTTGGAGTTAATTTTGTATCCAGCCACTTTACTGAAGGTGTTTATGAGATTCAGGAGTTCTCTGTTAACTGCTAGAAGTTTTGTGGTCACTCATGTATACTATAACCTGCAAATAGAGACTCCTTTCTTTCTGATTTTTATCCCCTTAATCCCCTTTTGTTGTCGTATTACTCTAGCTAGGACTTAAAGTAATATGTTGAAGAGATACAGAGAGAGTGGGCAGCCTTACCATGTCCCTGATTTCAATGGGATTGATATAAGTAAGTTTCTCTCCATTTAGTTTGAAGTTGGCTATAGGCTTGGTGTGTATTGTTTTTACTATATTTAAGTATGTGCCTTGTCCCCTGATCTCTTCATGACTTTAAACATGAATTGGTGTTGTATTTTGTCAAATGCTTTTTGGTATCTAAGGAGATGGTCCTGTTGTTTTTCTTCTTCAGTTTTTTATGTGGTGAATTACATTAATGGATTTCCATATATTGAACCACCTCTGTATTTCTGGGATGAAGCCTACTTGGTCATGGTGGATATTATCTTTTGTGTGTTCTTGGACTCGGTTTTCCAGTATTATATTGAGTATTTTTGCATAATGTTCATAAAAGAGAAAGGTTTGGGAGTTCTCTTTTTTTTTTTGTTGGGTCTTTGTGTGGTTCAGGTATCAGTAGAATGAGTTTGGGTAATGTTTCTTCTGTTTCTATTTTGTGGGATAGTTTGATGAAAATTGGATTTAGCTCTTCTTTGAAGATCTGCTAAAATTCTGTGCTGAAACCATCTTACCGTGCTCTTTTGTTGGAAGGGAGACTTTTAATGAGTGCTTTCATTTCCTTTGGAGATATAGAACTATTTATTTACCTGATCTTGATTTAATTTTGGTAAATGGAATCTATCAATAAAATTGTCCATTTCACTTAGATTTTCAAATTTTGTGGCATATAGTCTTTTGTAGTAAAACCCAACAATTGTTTAGATTTCCTTAGTCAGTGCCTGTCATTATGCCCCCCTTTTTGTTTCTGATTTTGCTGATTTGGATAGTTTCTTTCTGCCTTTTAGTTATTTGGCTAAGGGTTTCTATATCTTTTCCAAAGAACCAGCTGCTAGTTTCGTTCATTCTTTGAATTGTTTAATTTTTTTTTCTAATTTATTGAGTTCAGCTCTAAGTTTGATTATTTCCAATCATCTCCTCTTGTGTGTGCTTCTTTTTTTCCCCCTTGGGCTTTGAAGTGTGCCATTAAATTGCTTATGTGATATGTCTGAAACTTCTTTCTAGAGGCACTTAAAGCTATGAATCTTCCTCTTAACACTGCTTTTATTGTATCCCATAAGTTTGGGTATGTTGTGCCTTTATTTTTATTAAATTTTAGGAAGTCTCATTTCTTTTCTTAGTTTCTTCCTTGATCCAATTGTCATTGAGTTGAGAGTTCCATGTGTATGTAGGCTTTTTGTTATTTCTGTTGTTGCCGAGGTCTAGTTTTAGGCCATGGTGGGCTGATAGGATACAAGGGATTATTTTGATCTTCTTGTTTCTGTTGACGCTTGCCTTGCACCAACTATTTGTTCAATTTTTGGAGAAGCTTACAAGAGGTGCCAAGAAGATTTTATACTCTTTTGAGTTTTGGGTGAAAAGTTCTGTAGACATTTTTTTAGGTTTATTTGATTTAGGACCTCTGTAAGTATCATTATTTCCCCAGTTAGTTTCTGTCTTGGTGATCCATCCCTTGGTGAGAGTGGAGTGTTTAAGTCTCCCACTATTAAGGTGTTGGGATCGATGTGTGACTTAAGCTTTAATAATAATGTTTCATTTACAAATGCAGGAGCCCTTGTGATTGGGGAATAGATGTTCAGGACTGTGATGTGCACTTGGTACATTTTTTCCTTTCACGATCATGAAGTGTTCTTCCTCATTTTTTTTATTAATGTTGGATGAAAATCTATTTTATTAGATATTATGTTGGCTATTCCTGCTTTGTTTTCTGGGTCCATTTGCTTAAAAAGCCTTTTTCTCTAGGCCTTTACTCTGAGGAAGTGTCTATCTTTGTTTCAGGGATGTGTTTCTTGGTTGCAGCAGAATGTTGGATCCTGTTTCCACAACCATTCTGTTAGTCTGTGTCTTTTTGTTGGAGAGTTGTGTCTGTTGATGTTGATAAATAATAATGACCAATGAATGTTAGTTCCTTATATTGTGGAGTTGGTGGTCTTACTGTGGTTCATTGCTTGTTTTCTTTTAATTTTTTGATGTGAAGCTATCTGTATCCTGTGTTTTCTTGGGTGTAGTTGATTTTATTTGGATTGGAGTTTTCCTTCTAGTATCTTCTCTACAGCTGTGTTGCCTTTCAGATATTTTTTCTTTTTTTAATTTATATTAATTACACTTTATTCACTTTGTATCCCCCCTGTGGTTACCTCCCTCCTCCCATGCCAATCCCTCCCTTCCTCCACCCTCTGCATGCATGCCCCTCCCCAAGTCCACTGATAGGGGAGGTCTTCTTTTTCTTCCTTCTGATCGTAGTGAATTAGGTCTCACAATGAGTGGCTGCATTGTCATCTTCTGTGGCCTGGTAAGGCTGCTCTCCCCTTAGGGGGAGGTGATCAAACAGCAGGCCAATCAGTTCATGTCAGAGGCAGTCCCTCTTCCCATTACTATGGAACCCACTTGGACACTGAACTATACCATGGGCTGCATCTGTGCAGGGGTTCTAGTTTAGTGTTTTGATAATTATGTGACATGAGGAGTTTCTTTTCTGGCCAGTCTATTTGGTGTTCAATAGGTCTCATATGTATAGACAAGTCTCTCTTTAAGTTAGGAAAGTATTCTATGATTTTCTTGAAAATATTTTCTGGACCTTGTACCCTGAAATATTCTTTTTCATCTATTCCTATTATTCTAAGATTTTGTGTTTTCATGGTCTCTGATTTCTCTGATGTTTTGTGTCAGGACCTTTTCTGATTTTATGTCCATTTTGAGAGATGTATTAATTTCTTCAGTTTTGTCTTCAGCATCTGAGATTCTCTCCTTCATACCTTGAATTCTGTTGGTGATGCTTATCTTTGTGGTTTCTGCTCTCTTTGCTAGGTTATCCATCTGCAGGAGTTTCTGTCTCTGTTTTCTTTATTGATTCTAATTCTGTTTTCATGTCTTACAACATTTCCTTCATCTTTTCTTATTTGGTTTCCTGTCTGTCCAACATGGCTTCTATTTTTTGTTTGCTTCTTCTCTATATTACTCTATATGTGCCTCTACATGTGCTTCTATTTGTTTGGCTGTATTTGCCTATATTTTTTTGAAAGCTTTGTCTGTTTCTTCTTTTTGTGATTCTAGGAACTGGATATGCATAGATTTGGAATAATCTTCCTGTTTTTCCATTGAATTAAAATATCCATTGATATTTGGGGTTGCTGGTGAAGCCATGATGTCCTGATTGTTGTTGGATGTTTTCTTATGTTATCCTCTAGCCTTGCTGTAACCTTTGCTGTTTGTCTCTGGAGCCTGTAGAGCAGACTGGGTCCGTCTGTCTATGAAGTCTGGAGTATTCTTCAGGAAGACGAGAGAGGTCCACTGTTTGAGAGTGGATGTTGGTGTTTCCGCTATAGCTAAGGGAGGAAGGTTGCAGGAGCATGTGCACAGGTGCTGGAATGTGTGTGGAAGTGTGCTTGAAGGGCAGGGTGCTAGAGAGTACATTGCTGGAAGGGTGGAGCAAATAATGCAATTAGGGTAGCTTGCGAGGTTCATAAGCTCAATGCTCATGGGCTGGTGGCCCACAGGCTTTTGTAATGCAATAGGTTGGCTCCAGGAATTGTTTCCCTGGATTCCACTGGGAAACCCATAGAACAGGGGCTTCAATGTTGAGAATGCTTTCCCAGGGATCCCTATGTTGCCCACAGTGTGGGTGTGAGTGGGAGAGATCCATGTCTGGTTGCTAGAGAAGGACCCAGGATCCGGGGCTCTGCACTTACTTTGAAGGTGCACTCACTTGCTTGTAGGCCTATGTGGAAAGCACAGGGCTTCCCCCTCTGCAGATCTCTACTCTCAGATTTGAGCCCTCGGGAGCAAATGGAGGTATAGGAGATCAGTGTCTTGTCTTTGGCTGCCGAGCAGGGAGGCCTGCACCACAGCTGCCTCTGCAATCTCATTCGATGAGCAGGGAGGCTCAGGCCGTGGCAACCATTGCACTGTTGTGCGAGATTTGCTAGACCCCAAAAGACCACCAGGAGTCTAGTTCCTAGCAAAACACATGAGGATCTTTTTATTACAAGCTACAGCTTGGGCTCACACACTCACCATCAGGGCAGTTGAGAGCAAAAAGCCTCTTGCTCAGGTTAGGTGGGTGATTAAAGAGTTCGGACCCTCCCACCCAAAGCAGGGGGATTCCTGCCTAGCAAGTGTCTATTGGTAGAAACACAAAAGGGGGTGTTGCATTTTGAATTCATTGCTTATAAGAAGGCCCCCAAACCATTAATGGTCTGGCTTTGTTTAGCTGTCCTAGGGAATAAGGGGTGATTTTCTAGCAACTGTATCTCTAGTGGGCAGGAAAAGAATGTAGTAAAGCTGGTTCATTCCCTGCAGGCAGCTGGACATGTTTCCACCTGGTTGGCCTTTGTTCAGGCTTGTGCTTTAAACTTTAAACCAAAATCCAAAATTCCTTGGTCTCTCAGCATCCTCTGCAAAGCAGGGAGTCCTGTACCTGGGGTAAGTGAAAGTGCAGGGTGGTCAAACTTTTGCCACTCTCCAACCCTGGAGACATCTATGGGTGACCTTGATCCAATCTCCCAGCTCACGTTTTATCCCCTCTCACCCAGGAAGCCTCAACATGGATACTCTGGCTTCAGCTGTCCCTCCACTCACCAGTTTCAAAGTTTGAGATCCTCTGACTCTCAGATTCATTGCATGCTCTTATAGCCATCTTGGAGTCCTGAGTGCTTATATTTTGTTAGAAAAAGGTATCTTAGATTTTTTTTCCAATACTTTCCAAATCTTCAGAAGCAATCTTTTGTTCAAAATCAGAGTAAAATGAAGTATTTTCCTATAAAAGACTATTATGAAATGAAAATGAAAACAAAAATAGATATAAACTCAGCAGTGTGGTTAAATATCATGACATTTTTCTTTTTAATTAAAATTTAATTTTATTATTATTTTTGTTAGAGTTCACATTGTATCCTGACTGTCGCCTTCTTCCTTGTCTCTTCCTGGCTCCACCATCCCTCCCTTTTCCCTCCTCTCCCTCACCCAGTCCACTGAAAAGGGAGAGTCCTCCTTTCATTTACCTGACCATAGCCTATCATGTCTCATGAAGACAGGCTGAATCCTCTGACAGGGAGAATTTATCAAAGAGCAGGCAACCAAGTTCATGTCAGAGACTGCCCCTGCACCCCCTCCACCACGCTCCTTATTAAGGGACTCACCTGGAGACTGAACTACCTATAGACTACATCTGAACAGGGGTCTAGGTCCTCTCCATGCATAGACCTTGACTGATATATTAGTCACTGCAGGACCCTTGGGAATCTACAAACACATTTTTTGCAATAAAAGAAAATGAAGTCTAGTATAGAGGGTTTTCTGAAAGGATTCACCCAACAGAGTTCAAAGCAGATGCTGAGGTTCAGGGCTAACCTTTGGAAAGAGTGCAGGGAGCCTTATGGAGGAAAAGAGGGGTGGAATTAGGAGGTCATCGAGGAGATAGGAGCCCCACAAGGACACCAACAAAAATAAAAGACCCCCACGGGATCCTGCAGTGACTGGTGCACCAACAGAGGACCATGCATGGGGAGGACCTAGACCTCCTGCTCAGACATGGCCTATTGGCAGCTAGTTCTCCATGTGGATTTCTGAGTGAGGAGAGCAGAGGCTGCTTCTATCATGAACTCAGATGACTGCTCTCTGATCACTCACCCCTGATGATGCAGACTTGTCAGGCCAGGGAAGAAGGGGATCTAGTCTTAATGAGACTTAACAAGCTATGGGCAGATGGCAATAGTGGAGAACCTCACCTTTCAATGGATCAGGGGAAGGGGATGAGGGTAAGATGGAGGGATGGCAGAACTGGGGGAGTTGAGGGAGGGAGTTTCAATCCAGATATATAATGAATAAATTTTGAAGATAAAATAAATAAAAAATGGACTTTAAGGATGCATTCTTTTCATCTCAATTATATATCCATTTATAATCCTCAATTGTTTTAAGTTTTTTTTTTGTGTTGTTGTTGTTATTTATGCCAAAACATCACTTTATATGAGTGCATATACACAACTATGTTTGGGTTCACATACATATTCATTTACCAAATCTAAAGAAGGCATTAGATTCCTCAGAGATAGAATTACAGGTTTTTGTGGGAAGCCTGATTTGTTACATGTTGCTAGAATATGAAGTTACATTTTCATGATGTCACAGCCAGCATTCTTATCTGCTGATCTATCTCTCCAGTTCCATGAATTTATGGTTATAATTTACAATTATATGTGTAGGTAGAAATAGGAAGTAAGGGCATTTTAGTAAATTCTGCAATATATGGAGAGAAACATGTGCAAAAAATGTGAAGAAGAGATTGCAAACATGTACAACCTTGTCTTTGGTGCAGATCATACATTTTAATAACTCTGACATTTGTGTAGTACATTTAATTATGGCATGTATAGAAATAGAGTCACATAGACACATAAATAGAGTTATAGCTTTAGGTACAGAAAATAACAACTAAAATTTAAATTGAGTTAAAAGTCTTTCATGTTCTAAGTTTCAAACTTTTATGCTGAAAACAATAATGATTAACATGAGCTAGCAAAATAAAATAAAAAAAAAACTATAAGGTGTCAAAGGCAAAGATTATTTACTGAAACATGGAGCAAGGAAATAAACTAAATACCAAATAACCTGAATGTTGGTAGTGATGATATCTTTTCAAGCTCTGTGGTTAAGTGAGCACTTGTGTGTGTCCTTGTAGTTTTAACTCTTAACCATATATATTTTTAATTATTCCTTTGCATATAGACAGGAGCATAAGGTACTGGACTTTTGTTTTAAAGATCACAGCTGAGAACAGTTTAAAAATGGATTTGAGACACTGTCAAATGTGAGAGCTCAAGTATCCAGACTCAAAGGTCACCAGTGACTCACTATAGTGCCTCTTCAAATCTCAAAAGATAAATGACCATTTTAATCTAAAGATTTCAGTCGACCTTGTATTTTTCTCAAATTATGGAAGTTAAACATTAAAAAAGGAACAAAAGTGACACTGGTTGTAATTAGAAGCTTTTCTTGAGGGAATCCACAAAGAAATCAATTAGGTAATTTGAACATTAGAAGAGATCTGAGCTCTTCATAGTAAAAGTCATTGGTGCTTAAAGACATGGAAAGCAAATAGCAAGTAATCGTGCAATGACAGATGAGACAGATAATTATTTGACAAAGTACTCTCTGAATATGACTGGCTAAAGAGCCGTAAAAAGGTGAATCTGTCATTACAAAGACTTTTGTTTACTATCAGTCCTCTTTCAGCTCTATGTTGCCTATTAAAGTGGAAGCAGTTTTCATTGTTTGCTTTTAATATTTAATATACACATATGAATAATTATTTCACACATTAAATATATTAAGAACTAATTAGAGAAAGTTGGCATGTAGATGTGATGAGCCTTCCATAAAATATTTCTATGCTCTAATCAGGCCTAAAATTTTCTAGTGCCAGTGATGTGATATGACATGGTCAGGAACTATGATTGTATTTTGCTCATTACACTGATTGATTAATTGATTGATTGAAATAGTTATTTTTGAGGATTAAATATGGTGCATTTTGGTCATATGCACCACCAAATCCAACTCATGCCAAGATCCTTCCCCTTCCCTACACATTCAAGTTTGTGTCCTCTTAGCACTTCTCAGTACATGGTATTCATGGCACTATTGACCAGTAAACATCTTCCCAGGCCAGTCATTATCACAGTCTTCTGTATACAGTTTGTATCTGGGTAGGATTTGCAGTTACATTTCTCTTCCAGTGGCCATTTTAGTACCATCAGCACTGTGAAAACTGTGTCTAGGGTGGAAGTTTTCAGGAGAGTTACCAGTCTACTTTCTCTATGCTCTGTGATATAAAATGTGTGGTTTCTGGAGTGTGGCCAAGAATACTGATTGAGAGTATCTGTGGATCCTCAGTGGCTCATAACTCCAAAGGAGGCAACACATTCCTTGTAATTGTTTCATTGCTTTTATGGCTTACTTACATCAGTGACTTAAAAAACAAAAACAACAACAACAAAAAATCAGCAAAAGAAACTGAAGAAATGGCTCAGCAGTTAAAGTTCAGCCTCCAATATTCATATTGGGTGACTCACACAACCTGTAACTACAGGCTCCGGGTATCTGACTGCATATCCTGGCCTCTGTGGATATCTGGACATATGTCACACACAGACACACACACAAACACACATACACACACACACTCTCACACATTCGCAAACACCCTCACACATACTATATATATACATATATATATATATGTATATATATATACATATATATATATTAGTGTGTGTTTGTATATATGTGTAAGTCTCTGTAATACATCAGAATTTTATATAGAAAGCCTACTTGGTTTTTTTGGAGGTCATATTCTATTCAGCTACTTTGGGAAAGTGTTATTAGATATAGGGTTTTCTGCTAGATTTTTGGTTTCGTTTATGTATGCTTTCATATCATAATCATATTCAAATAAATACACTTTTCTTCTTTTCCAATTTGTATACCCTTGATATTCTTCAATTTTATCATTTCTATGAATAAGACTTCAACTGCTAAAATTGTGTAGCAACCTGTAACTGAATTGGATAACTGTGTCTTTTTCCTGATTTTAGTAGAATTTTTTTGTTTCTATCAATTACAGTTGACATTAACTATGGACTTGCTGTAAACTGCCTTTGTAGATCACCTTCTCTCTTGTATCTCTAATCACTCCAGGAATTTTATCATGAATGAGTGTTTGATTTTGTCACCATCCTTTTCTACATCTAGTGAGTTGACCATGTGTTTATTTGTCCACACTTAGCAATAGAGATAGGCTAGGGGACAGGGATACAGGGTTCCAAAGATGGAGAAAAATCAAGATATTTCACCTGGATCTACTTAGTTCCCTAAGCTTGGGTTCAGAAAGTCTCCTACAAAGCAGAGGGGTGAGACTGGGGATTGGGATATGGAGAATAGGAGAGGGGGGGGGGAATTCCTGAAGCGTGCCTACCTTTTTTCACAGGCCTAGTTATTTTTCTGTATACTTGGCTAGAGCATGTCCAGATAATGCCAGCTGGAGTTTGGAGCTGAAATAAATGGATGAACGAGGAAGAGACATGGGAGATCTGTGAATATGGGGCAGAGAGAAGGGAGAGACCCCAGCTAGTGGTCTGCAATGGAGAAGAAGGTGAGAATGACGGATAGGATTTCAAGGAGATGAGGGAGAGGTGAGGATCTGCAGTCAGGTTACCTGCTCCCCTGCCAAAGTGGCCTCCAGGTTCCAAAGTAATACCCGCTAGAGCTCGGGAATAGGATAAAGTGATTAGATAGGGGAAGAAAGATTGGAGAGGAAAGTCTGTATGATTCAAAGGAGATGGTATCAGGGAGGGAAAAGAGGCCAGAGCAGATGGTCTGCGATTAGAGGTGGAGATGAGACAGATGATTTGACTTGGAGAAACAGAGGGAGAGTTGATCAGTTAGCCTACCAGACTCCCTGGCTGGAGTGGCTTGCCAAAATTTTTGTCCTATGATCTTCATTGCTTTCCTTTTTCATTACTTAATTAAAAGCTTATTATAAAACTAATAATGCCAATGAAACAAATTGTATGCAAAATATTCAATATATCTTTGATAATATAATGTGCATACCCTTATCAAGTTCTTCCACAAAGTACTATTGCACAGAGCACACTAGATCATTAAATAAGCTACCATTACACGAGTACTGTTTAAAATAACACTGATGATAAACATCAATACTGAAGCTCAATAATTGGAAATTTTGTATGAATTTAGGAAATAAGTCCTTAAATGAAAAAAAAAAGATTTCAAGTAATCTATATAAAGAAAATATCCTGAATTCTTGATTGCTGAAATATGAACTATAGTATAGGTATGTTAGGTTTTAGTTTTCAAATAATAGCAGTAGGATTTCAAATATGGTTCAGGGACTAAAGTGGTTGAGATGTAAGCAAAGAACATCAGTTCTCCAGATGTCACATAAAAGACAGACTGACTTTGTCATTCACCTCTATTTCTTCTAATTTTAGCTTCAGAAGGAGAAAAGCATAGAAAGGATATCCTAGCAAGCTAGCAAGCAAAGCTATCAGTAAACCCTGGGTTTCAATGAAAATCTCTGCCTCAAGAAGTATGGTAGAAGGGCAATGGGAGAAGATTCCCAACATTGACCTTGGGCCTCCATATACATGTAAACACTTGTGCATATTTATGCAGACATAGAAATACATATGAACATATACATGAAAGAATAATAAAACAAAAAAGCCATAATTACAGAAATATTACTATAGTCCTCTGTAGCAAACTTGTTGAATTCTAGTGCAATTGATATAAAATATTTACTTTTGTTGCTGACTGTAGCAGTTTGTTCCATCTCATTAATTCAAGGAATAAGAAACATCAGGGACTATCAGGAACATCATTAATCCACAGACCATTTCTGCTCATGCCTAAGTGAAGCTATTAAATATATTTTAAGATCTGACTAAAATAGTTATTAAAAAGCCTAACCACTATGTCTCAATTTATTTTCCTAGATAATCATAACATCCTTGTCTTGGGTCATGAGTTGATGCATGTTCTCTTGGATCCGTTTGCTATCTTAACTTTAGACCAATGTAGGAAGAAAATGCACATCACAAAACACTTTAAACATTCAAAGTTCTCTAGTATGATAATATAGCTGAGAGCTTTAGATTACACCATGAGATACAATGATATTGTTTCATCTGTTTTATACCCTGTTCTGCAGAAAGTTTAGTTTTTATTATTTTCCCTTGAGAATTAAGAAAGGCAAATGGGACTGACATTGGAAGAGGGAGAAAACAGGAAACAGGACAGGAGCCTACTATAGAGGGCCTCTAAAATTTCCACCAAGCAGGGTATCAAAGCAGATACTGAGGCTCATAAAAAACTTTGGGCAGAGTGCAGGGAATCTTATGAAGGAAGGGAGAGATAGAAAGACCTGGATGGGACAGGAGTTCCACAAGGAGAGCAAGAGAACCAACAAATCTGGGCACAGGGGTCTTTTCTGAGACTGATACTCCAACCAAAGACCATGCATGGATATAACCTAGAACCTCTGTTCAGATGTAGCCCATGGCAGCTTAGGATCCAAGTTGTTAAGGGGAACAGGGACTGTCTCTGACATGAATTCAGTGGCTGGCTTTTTGATCACCTCTCCCTGACAAGGAACAGCCTTACCAGGCCACAGATAAAGACAATGCAGCCTGTCCTAATGAGACCTGATAGTCTAGGGTCAGATGGAAGGGGAGGAGGACCTCCCCCAACAGTTGAATTGGAGAGGGCCATAGGAGGAGATGAGGGAGGGAGGGTAATTGGGAAGGAGTAAGAGAGGTGGCTACAGCTGGGATACAAAGTGAATAAAGTGTAATTAATATAAAAAGTAAATATTAAAATAAATTTAAATTAAAAAAGAATTTCAATTACATGTCACCATTTGTTTCAAAAGTTTAGTAACATGACAATCTGTGAGCACATATCTTTAAATATTTAATGTGTTATATATATGTAAATAATTTAATTTTTGAAACAGACATTATAGAAACAGTATCTCCATAAAATCCATATCATTTCCTCACAAAATTTTTACTTTGGCCATTTTTAAGTGCTTTATGTTTTGTTACTAACTATAGCTATTATATACAAAGGCTCATGTAATATTTGCCTTTCTATGCCTGTTTTTTTTTAAATATATCCAGATTTTCTTCATGTTGTCAAAAATGATAAGATTTGCTTCTGTGCTGAGACCGATAGCATTTAACTGTGTACATACTCACTACAGAAGTATACATTGGTTGTTCCATATTATACATATATATGTATATATGTGTGTGATATATAGATTATATTAATATATAATATCAATAATGTAGAGTAACCATATATATATATATATAAAGTTGTTTTCTTTTTCATTTTTGTTTTTGGTTTTATTTCACTTTATCTTTTATTATTATTATCATTTATTACAATTTATTCAATTCGTATCCTGGCTGTGGCCCCCTCCCTCATCTACTCCTACTCCCAGCCTCCCTACCTCTTCTCCCCCTATACCTGTCCCCTAGTTTACTGATAGGAGAGGTCCTTCTTCCCTTCTACTTGAACCTAGCCTATCAGGTCTTATCAGGACTGGTTGCATTGTCTACTTCTGTGGCCTGGCAAGGCTGCAATCTCCAAGGGAGAGGCGATCAAAGTACCAGCTACTGAGTTCATGTCAGAGAAAGCCCCTGCTCCCTTAATAGGGAACACAGTTGGAAACTGACTCTATGGGCTACATCTGAGCTTGTATTTTAGATCCTCTCATTGCATTACTCTACACCTTTAACCCTTTCAACACCATGGCTTCCTTCTTTCTCATCTTAGAATAAAAAGGAAAAGAAAAAGAAAAAGCAGGCAAACAGAAAAAGCAAACAAATTAAAACAACAACCAATAACAAAGAGAAATCATATGAATGTCCTATATTTGTATAATATGATTCATTTTGAATTATATAACAGGCATCTCTTTGAGCTCTTAATTTCTTTCAAATATGATAAACAACCAATAATGTGAAACTTTGGTCTTTTGGCAGTTTTATTTTTAATTAATTAATCCATTACAGTTTATTCAATTTGTATCCTGGCTGTAGACCCTTCCCACATTACCTCCCTTTTCTCCCTTTATTCTCCTCCCCTAGTCCACTGGTAGGAGAGCTCCTCCTCCCCTTCTATTTGACCCTAGTCTATCAGGTTTCATCAGGACTGGCTGCATCTTTTTCCTCTGTGGCAAGGCAGGGCTGAACCCCCCAAGAGGAAGTGATCAAAGAGCCAGCCACTTAGTTCATTTCAGAGATAGCGCCTCCTCTCCTTACTAGGGAACACTCTTCGAAACTGAGCAGAGTATGCAGTCAGCGACAATAGTAAATATTGTACATCACATGCACTAGAATTAATTAAGTTTACTACAGAGGACTATAATAATATTTCCATATTTTTAATTGTAAATGTTCCACTTCCACTAACAAAGCAAATGTACTCACTTCTTCACATTTTTGAAAACTCTGCTTATCACTGTCTTTTTCATTTTATTTTATGGCTGCAACTGTAACAAGACTGGGGGTGCATTGTGGCTTTGAATTTCATTATTCTGAGGATTAATGATGCTGAGGCTTTTTTTTTCATGCATCTGTTGGCCAAATGTGAAAAGCTCCAATAATATTTACTTAAGAAATGACTTTTGTATATGACTAATAGAGAATTACAATGGAACAGAGACTAAATAAATGAAATTGTGTCAAAATGAAAACTCCTTCCAGAGGAAAGGAGTTATTAGCAAAATAAAAACACTACCTATGTAAGGTGGTAAAATATTGTCAACATTTTTCTAGTGTAAGACTCATACACAAAGAATGTGTTTCAAACAATAGCAAGAAAGCAACTTGATTATTTAAAATGGCCAAAGTTCTAAACACATACTTCTGAAGAGAAGAACAACAATTCTTGCTGACTTAATTTTTCCTTAAGTGTGCTTTGTTTTCTGGTTTCAGTATAAGCTAGCACATTGTTCATATTTTGTATTGAGTTGTATAATAATTTTTTTTTAATTTTTATCAGTTACATTTTATTAAATCTGTATCCCAGCAGTGTCCCGAACCCTCATTCCCTCCCAGTCCCTCCCTTCCTCCTTCATCAGCACTGTGCCCCTTTCCAAGTCCACTGATAGGGGGGGACCTCCCCCTCATTCATCTGATCCTGTTTTATCAGGTATCTTCATTGAGTTCCTGTTAGAAATAGTCCTTGTTCCCCTCACTTTGGGAAACCAATTGGTTACTGAGCTACCACAGACTACATCTGAGCAGAGGTTCTAGGTTATATCCATACAGTGTCTGTTTCTGACACAAGACTATGACCTCATACAGAGAAATTCTTATGTGTTTATTTTCCCACTGTATCTGAAACAGACAGATCTCCAGAACATAATAAATAATAGAATGTAAGTGAGCAAAAATAAATCAAATATACTAATAGAAACGTAATCTAAAATACACGTGTTGTTTTATTACTGGGAAGTATTTTTTATCTAATTTGGTAATTTATTCATAACTCTATGTATATGTAAACATATCATATACTTTAATGATTAGCCAATATGGGGTTAGTTGAATAATTTAACAATAACTATCATTAGAGCAGACTGATATTTGAAATAAATGAATTCTAGTTTTTTTATTTTTAAATTCTTTATTAATTACACATTATTCACTTTGTATTCCCTCTATGGTTCCCTCCCTCCTCCAATCTCAATCCCTCCTTTCCTCCCCCCTCTGCACACATGCCCCTCCCCAAGTCCACTGATAGGGGCGGTCTTCTTCTCCTTCCTTCTGATCCTAGTCAATTAGGTCTCATCAGGAGTGGCTGCATTGTCTTGTTCTGTGGCCTGGTAATGCCGCTCCACCCTCAGGGGGAAGTAATTAAAGAGCAGGCCTATCAGTTCATGTCAGAAACAGTCTTTGTTCTTATTACAATGGAACCCACTTGGACTCTGAACTGCCATGGGCTACATTTGGGCAGGGATCTTAGGTTATCTCCATACATGGTCCTTGGTTGGTTGGAGTACCAGTCTCAGGAAAGATCCCTGTGCTCAATTTTTTGGTTCTGTTGCTCTCCTTGTGGCATTCCTGTCCTCTCCAGATTTTACTGTTTCCCACTTATTTCATAAGGTTCCCTACATTCTGCCCAAAGGTTGGCCATAAGTCTCAGCATCTGCATTGATAGTCTGCAGGGCAGAGCCTTTCAGAGGTCCTCTGTGTCAGGCTTCTGACTTGTTCCCTGTTTGCTCCTTCTTTTGATGTCCATCCTCTTTGCCTTTCTGGATAGGGATCGAATATTTTAGCAAGAGTCCTCCCTCTTGATTACTTTCTTTAGGTGAACAGATTTTAGTAGGTTTATCCTATATTATATGTCTATATGAGTGAGTATATACCATGTGCATCTTTCTGCTTCTGGGATAGCTCACTCAGGATGATCTTTTCCAGATCCCACCATTGACCTGCAAATTTCATGATTTCCTCATTTTTCATTGCAGAGTAATGCTTCATTGTGAAGATGTACCACAATTTCTGCATCCATTTTTCAGTTGAGGGGCATCTGGGGTGTTTTCAGCTTCTGGCTATTACAAATAAAGCTGCTATAAACATGGTTGAGCAAATGTCCTTATTGTGTACATGAGGAGCCTCTTTTGAATATATGCCTAGGAGTGGTATAGCTGGATCTTGAGGAAGTGCTATTCCTAGTTGTCTCAGAAAGCACCAGATTGATTTCCAGAGTGGCTGTACAAGTTTACATTCCCACCAGCAATGGAGGAGGATTCCCCTTTCTCCACAACCTCTCCAGCATGTGTTGTCACTTGAGTTTTTCATCTTGGCCATTCTGATGGGTGTAAGGTTAAATCTCAGGGTCGTTTTGATTTGCATTTCCCTGATGGCTAATGAGGTTGAGCATTACTTTAAGTGTTTTTCTGCCATTCGATCTTCCACTATGGAGAATTCTGTTTAACTCTGTTCCCCATTTTTTAATTATTTGGTTTGTTGTTTTCAGCTTCTTTAGTTCTTCATGTATACTGGATATTAGCCCTTTGTCAGATAAATGGTTGGTCAAGATTCTTCCCCAATTCTGTAGGCAGTCGTTTTCTTTTGATGATGGTGTTCTTTGCTTTACAGATGCTTTTCATTTTCATGAGATTCCATTTATTGATTGTTGCTCTAGAGCCTGCGTTGTTGGTGTTCTGTTCAGGAAGTTGTCTCTTGTACCAAGGAGTTCTAGGGTCTTCACCACTTTTTCTTCTAACCTATATAATGTGTCTGGTTTTATGTTGAGGTCTTTGATCCACTTGGACTTTAGTTTTGTGCACACCTGATTTCTTAACAGAGACTATGAAAGCCAGAAGGGCCTGGAGGAATATCATGCAGGCTCCAAGAGAACACAGATGTCAGACCAGGCTGCTCTACCCATAAAATTCTCAGTCCTCATAGACAGAGAAAACAAGATATTCAATGACAAAAACACATTTCAACAATACCTATACACAAATCCAGAGTTACAGAAGACACTAGAAGGAAAAATACAACCCAAGAAATGTAGCTACTTTCAAGAAAACACAGGAAATAATTAACCTCAACACAGTAAAACTAAAAGCAACCAAGCACTCAACTTTATGACCACAGCCGACATCAAAATCAAAAGATCTAACAGCCACTGGTCAGAATTTTAGTTTTTGTAGGTAAAAAAATTAAAATAAAAATTTTCTGCCACAGAGGGCCTCTGAAAGCCTCTGCCTTGCAGACTGTCAAAGCAGATGCTGAGCCTGATGGCCAACTGTCAGGCAGAGTGAATGGAATTTTATGTAAGAAATGGGAAATAGTAAGAGCTCGAGAGGACAGGAACTCCACAAGGAGAGCAACAGAACAAGAAAATTTGAACACAAGGAACTTCCCAGAGACTCATACTCCAACCAAGGACTATTCATGGAGATAACCTAGAACCCTGACAATGCAGCCACTTCTGATGAGAACTGATACACTAAGATCAGAAAGAAGGAGAGGAGGACCTCCCCTATCAGTGGACTTGGGGAGTGCATGCAGAAAGGGGGGGGAGGGTGGGACCTGGAGGGGAAGAGGGAGGGGCTTATGGGGGGATACAAAATGAATAAAGTGTAATTAATATAAGTTAAATAAAAAATTAAAAAAAATTTTACTGTCTCCAGTCAGAGGAAAAAATTAAATACATAAATAACCCAAAACTTCCTGTCTCCAGGGGGGTGGGCAGGGGAAGAAAACCTCCTGTCTCCAGTGTGGGCAGGATTCTACTGAAATTTATTCTACTAACACTTCCTTATGAGACAAAAGAATCCACATTTCTGAAAGGAAAACTAGGGGCTATAAAAAGTATTATTTTTCATCTTGGTCATTCTGATGGGTGTGAGGTGGAAACTCAGGGTCGTTTTGATTTGCATTTCCCTGATGGCTAATGAGGATGAGCATTTCTTTAAGTGTTTCTCTGCCATTCGATATTCCTCTGTCGAGAATTCTCGGTTTAGCTCTGTTCCCCATTTTTTAATTGGATTACTTGGTTTGCTGCTTTTCAGCTTCTTTAGTTCTTTGTATATACTGGATATTAGTCCTCTGTCAGATAAAGGATTGTGAACATTCTTTCCCAATCTGTGGCAGTCGTTTTGTTTTGATGATGGTGTCCTTTGCTTTACAGAAGCTTTTCAAAAACTCAAATGACAACACATGCTGGAGAGGTTGTGGAGAAAGGGGAACCCTCCTCCGCTGCTGGTGGGAATGTAAACTGGTACAACCACTCTGGAAAGCTATCTGGTGCTTTCTAAGACAATTAGGAATAGTACTTCCTCAAGACCCAGCTATACCACTGCTAGGTATATACCCAAAGTTTGCTCAAGTACACAAAAGGAATACTTGCTCAACTATGTTTATAGCAGCTTTATTTGTAATAGCCAAAACCTGGAAACAACCCAGATGTCCATCAACGGAGGAATTGGTACAGAAATTGTGGTATTTTTACACAATGGAATACTACTCAGCAATCAAAAAGGAGGAAATCATGAAATTTGCAGGCAAATGGTGGGATCTAGAAAAGATCATTCTGAGTTAAATATCCCAGAAGGAGAAAGACAAACACGGTATATACTCGCTTATATAGACCTATAAGATATGATAAACATAATGAAATCTATACACCTAAAAAAAGATAATCAAGAGAATGGACATGGGTAAGATGATCAATCCTCATTTAGAAAGACAGATGGGATGTGCATTGAATGTATGACAGGGGTCTACTGAGCGAATCTGAAAGACTCTAACTAGCAGTGTTTTCAAAGCAAAGACTCATGACCAAACCTTTGGCAGAGTACAGGGAATCATAGGAAAGAAGGGGAGTTAGTCTGATGGGGAAAGGATAGGAGCTCCACAAGGACTAACTATATCTGGGTACAGGGTCTTTTCTGAGACTGACATTCAACTAAGGACCATGTATGGATATAACCTAGAACCTCTGCTCAGATGTAGCATGTGGTAGCTCAGTAACCAAATGGTTTCCCAAAGTGAGGGGAACAAGGACTATTGCTAACAGGAACTCAATGACTGGCTCTTTGGCCTCCTCACCCCCCAAGGGAGGAGCAGTCCTGTTAGGCCAGAGAGGAGGGCTTTGCAGCCAGTCCTGAAGATATCTGATAAAACAGGATCAGATGAATGGGGAGGAGGTCCCCCCTATCAGTGGACTTGGAAAGGGGCACGGTGGAGATGAGGGATGGAGGGAGGGACTGGGAGGGAATGAGGGATGGGGACACGGTTGGGATACAGAGTTAATAAAATGTAACTGATAAGGAATAAATTTAAAAAATAAAAAGCAAAAAAAGTATTATTTTTAAGCTGCATGAAATTTTCTTGGGTGACACTAAGTTACTGCTGTTAGAATATTAGAATGCAATGATATTTGTAATCTAAACAAAGATCCTATACCTCCATCCATTATTCTTTGGGCAATTTTAGATCATTGTTTTTTTATTTGTTTGTTTGTTTGGCTTTTTAGATCAGTTGTAAATGCCATCTTTTATCTTTCTACAGTTTCATCAGAAAAGTCCCTGAGGTTCATTTCCCCCAAGTCTTGCATTGTTAATGCTCTTCCAGGGCTCTTTTTACTCTTCAGGAATAAGACATCAAGGCATTTTGAACCTGGAAAATACAAACTGCTCTGTTTTGAAGATGTTAAGTTCAAAGCCTTACACTACCTCTAATGTTCTGCTCAAGTAAGTCTCAGGGTTGACACTTGGCATGGTAATAATTTCCTTTAGAAAGAGATAACTATGGTGAGAAAAGGCCTAGTTGTGTAATTCATTGCTTGTAGTCATAAAGTTTCAGATACAAAAAATAATTCTAATGAAATAGAAACAATATTTACCTTATCAATGATAACATGTAATATATTTGTAAGATTTTATCTGAGAAAGTTTCTTGCAAAATATTATCATCATTAGTACTCTTCAAAAATTATGAAACAACAAAATAATGTCATCTGGGAAGGAATCCATTCAGAAGAAAATGAATAATGTTTCAAAAACAAATTATAAATTTAAATGAATCAGGGTGTTGCTTTGGTAACATTTGGTCTGCCCTGTAGCACAGTGGAGCATTATGTTCAATCATTACACAGTGAAATGGATGGACTACCTCCTTGTCTATAAGAGACTCTTTTACTTAACATGACATTTTCCACTTTTATAGGGAAACTAGGTATTACATAAAATTATCAAATTCAAGAATATACTAAAATAGCTACTTCCAAATTATGTTAAAATAGTGCATTGATTAGATAGAGGATATTTATGACTTTGTCATAGCCCAGTTAAAAAGTCTTAAGTGAGAACAAAACTAAAATGCTTTATTTTTCTAGAAGGCTAATAATCTCAATGATCTAATGTAAATTGGTTCCCTTCTTGTCTCTAGCACCTCGTAACAAACCTCAAACCGTGTGTGTGTAATTTTCTAGTAGAAGTTAGGAATAAAATGGTAACTACTCCATAGCAGGATGGTGTGGAGACAAGCAGGGAAAATGTGCTCTATTGGCAGAAGTAATTAAAGTAGTATACTGATATATGTCAGAATGTTTACCGAGAGCAAAAATATTCTGCAGAATTCAGAATTTTTACATATTGATTTAAACATGATATTTGAACATATCAAAACATCATTGAACTCAATTTATCTGTCTGAATGTGCACATCCACAGATACAAAATATGTTGATCTTTATATATGAGTTTCTTATTACATTCAAATGAACTTGATTTAAGAAACAAACTAGAACTTTTAGGTCACTTATTTTTTATTTTTACTATACATTCATTATATTAATTTGATAATGAAAAGAATAAAGTGATCCTCAAGACCATCATAAAATCTGGTGGTTGATAGATTTCTAAAGGAAGCTTCATTTGGCACCATCAACTTATTGAAGAACTGACTCTAAAAGTCACACTTCGTATCACTCCTAAGAGATAGGAATCTTAAATAATTCTATTTTATTCTGTGCATGCACATGTGTGTGTGTGCATTTGCCATGTGTGTGTAAGTGCTTGTATATGTGTATGTTTGTGAGAATATGTGAACATATTTGTGTGTTAGTCTGAGCATGTGTGTGCATGTGTGTTTGTATGTATGTTTGTGTGTGTGTGTGCACATGCGTGTTTGTAAGTCAGTGTAACTCACTCAGGAGAGATTTATTCCTGCCACTTTCTGGTGTCTGGGGACTACTCTCAGGTCATCCGACCACTTCTTCCAGCCCAGTCATCTCACTGGCTTACAAAAAAGGAATTGTTTCATTTAATTTTCTTTTTTGCTATTATGGATCTTTAAAAAATGAAAATTATCACCAGTTTCACGCGTATAAATGAGGATGGGGACCAGGGGGATGTGGAAAGGTTTTCTTTTTTAGGCAACAAAAGGTCCAAATGTTTCAAAGTGAGTTGCAACTATGGAAGAAAAGATGTTAATCTATTGTAATGTTCATTTTCAAATGCTGTATGGTCTACATTTGTTTTGGGGTCTTGTTTTTCTGCTATGAAATTTTTTAGCCTAACATTGACAAAAGCAGTGGAATCTTAATCCTAGACTGAAATTAAAATGAAGGATTTGGACCATAGTATTTGTGAAGGTTTTGAATCTGATAGGTATAAACTAACCCTATACTAGAAATCCACTGTGAGATTAAGAGCCAAACTATCTATTGATACATGTCCACTAACTAACATTAACAAAAAATTCTAGTGCTGTATGTGTTGTTTGTCCCGAGTATATAGATTTTCCTATTATTGTCATATAGTAAAGTAAGTATACATGGATTAAATTATTTAACTAATAAAAACTGGTAGTACACATATAGTAAATAGACTATATATAATTTACGCATATAATATATCTGTGTATAATATATTGAAAGTTATCAGTTCCTGAATACTCTACTACACTATACTATTAAATGATGTCTTGTATTTAATCACATCTATTTATCATTGTGGTAATCACACAGAGTAATGGTGTAATATTCCACGTGTTTTTCCTGTCTTTCCTCAGATAATCATGTTAATGGCATGGCCATTGTTGAATTGTTTGCAACATGGAAATTATCTAATGTTATGTGTGCATGACTATTTTGTTTTTGTTTTTATAAATCTTTACTGTCTTTTTTTATGAAGATAATAAAATACTTGCAAACTGAATACAAGAACACATCAAAGATATCATCCACTATGACCAAATAGGCTTCATCCAAGGTATGCAAGGGTGGTTCAATATATGGAAATCCATCATTGTGATCCACCATATTAACAAACTAAAAGAAAAAAACCACATGATCATCTCCCTAGATGCTGAAAAAGCATTTGACAAAATCCAACATCCATTCATGTTTAAAGTATTGGAGAGATCAGGGATACAAGGCACATATCTAAACATAGTAAAGATAATATACAGCAAACCTATAGCCAACATCATACTGAACAGAGAGAAGCTTAAAGCCATCCCACTGAAATCAGGGACAAGACAAGGCTGCCCACTCTCTCCATATCTCTTCAACATAGTCTGGAAGTCCTTGCTAGAGCAATAAGACAGTAGAAAGAGATCAAAGGGATAAAAATTAGAAAGGAAGAAGTCAAATTATCATGATTGATAGATGATATGATAGTATATGTGAGTGACCCCAAAAACTCTACAAGGGAACTCCTACAGCTGATAAACACCTTCAGCAAAGTGGCTGGATACAAAATTAACTCAAAAAAAAAAATGAGTAGCTCTCCTGTATACAATAGACAAAAGGGCTGAGAAAGAAATTAGAGAAACAACACCCTTCACAATAGCCACAAATGATATAAAGTACTTTGGTGTAACCCTAACCAAGAAAGTCAAAGACTTGTATGAAAAAAATTTCAAGTCACTGAAGAAAGAATTAAAAGAAGATATCAGGAGATAGAAAGATCTCCCATGCTCATGGCTTGGCAGGATTAACATAGTAAAAATGGCCATCTTACCAAAAGCAATCTACAGATTCAATGCAATTCCCATCAAATTACCAACACAATTCTTTACAGATGTGGAAAGAAAAATTCTCAACTTCGTAAGTAATAACAAAAAACCCAAAATTGCTAAAACAGTCCTCTAAAATAAAAGATATTCTGGAGGTATCTCCATCCCTGATCTTAAGCTGTACTATAGAGCAACAGTTATAAAAACTGCATGGTACTGGCATAGAAACAGAATGGTGGATCAAAGGAACTGAACATAAAAACCCATAAATAATCTCACACACTTATGTACACCTGATCTTTGACAAAGATGACAAAACCATACAATGGAAAAAAGATAGCATCTTCAACAAATGGTGCCAGTCTAACTGGATGTCTACATGTAGAAAATGCAAATAGATCCATACTTATCACCCTGCACAAAACTAAAGTCCAAGTGGATCAAAGACCTCAACATAAAACCAGACACATTAAATCAGTTAGAAGAAAAAGTGGGGAACACCCTAGAACTCATTGGTACAGGAGACAAGTTCCTGAACAGAACAGCAACAACACAGGCTCTAAGAGCAACAATTAATAAATGAGACCTCATCAAACTCTAAAGCAAAGGACAGCATCATCAAAACAAAATGACTGCCTACAGATTGGGAAAGAATCTTGACCAACCCTTTATCTGACAAAGGGCTAATATCCAGCATATATAGAGAACTAAAGAAGCTGAAAAGCAACAAACCAACTAATCCAATTAAAAAATGGGGAACAGAGCTAAACAGAGAACTGTCTGTAGAGGAAGATCAAATGGCAGATAAACACTTAAAGAAATGCTCAACTTCATTAGCCACCAGGGAAATGCAAATCAAAACGACCCTGAGATTTTACCTTACACCCATCAGAATGGCCAAGATGAACAACTCAAGTGACAACACATGCTGGAGAGGTTGTGGAGAAAGGGGAACCCTCCTCCACTGCTGGTGGGAATGTAAACTTGTACAACCACTCTGGAAATCAATCTGGCACTTTCTCAGACAACTAGGAATAGCGCTTCCTCAAGATCCAGCCATACCACTCCTAGGCATATATCCAAAAGAGGCTCAAACAGACAATAAGGACATTTGCTCAAACATGTTTGTAGCAGCTTTATTTGTAATAGCCAGAAGCTGGAAACAGCCAGATACCCCTCAACTGAAGAATGGATGAAGAAAATGTGGCACCTCTACACAATGGAGTATTACTCTGCAATGAAAAACAAGGATATCATGAAATTTGCAGGTAAATGGTGGGATCTGGAAAGGATCATCCTGTGTGAGCTGTCCCAGAAGCAGAAAGACACACACGGTATATACTCACTCATATAGATATATAACATAGGATAAACCTACTAAAACCTGTACATCTAACGAAACTAATCAAGAGAGAAGACTCAAACTACAACGCTCAATCCCCATCTTGAAAGGCAAAGTGGATGGACAACAGAAGAAGAAGAAAACAGGAAACAACCTAGGAATTTGCCACAGAGGGCCTCTGAAAGCCTCTGCCCTGCAGACTATTAAAGTAGATGCTGAGACTTATGGCCAACTGTTGGGCAGAGTCCATGGAATCTTATGTAAGAAGTGGGAAATAGTCAGAGCTGGAGAGGACAGGAACTCAACAAGGAGAGCAACAGAACCAGAAAATTTGAACACAGGGAACTTCCCAGAGACTCATACTCCACCAAGGACTATTCATGGAGATAACCTAGATCCCCTGCACAGATGTAGCCCATGGCAGTTCAGTGTCCAAGTGGGCTCCATAGTAATGGGAAGAGGGACTGCCTCTGACATAATCTGATTGGCCTGTTCTTTAATCACCTCCCCCTGAGGGGGGAGCAGCCTTACCAAGCCATGGAAGATGACAGTGCAGCCACTCCTGATGTGATCTAATAGACTAAGATCAGAAGGAAGGAGAGGAGGACCTCCCCTATCAGTGGACTTTGGGAGGGGCATGCGAGAAGAAGAGGGAGGGTGGGTGGGACCAGCAGAGGAGGAGGGAGGGGCTTATGGGGGGATACAAAGTGAATAAAGTGTAATTAATAAAAATAAAATAAAATTATACATCAAAAAATAAACAACCAAAAAAGATAATAGGTAAAGTTATAAAAAAATTAATAATTCAAATGAAACCTAAGTTTTTGCTTTGTTGATAACTAAACAGACTGTGACTAATACAAAATATTGAATGAGATTCATGCTATTCAAAACCTGTTGGAGTGAGATAGCAAAGATGTATTTCATGCGGTGACCTAGTGAGAGATAGACTCACAGAGCTTCACCATTTCACTATTTTCTGAAACAGAAATAAGAAGGAAACTAACTGCCAACATCTTTCTCAGGGCTTTACTTTGCTTGTTTCTCAGTTACCGTACTAAATTCAGTAAGTTGATTGAGTATAATTGAGCATAGAGTATGGCCTGAATTTCAGGCTTAACCTTATAGTAATTGAATTTTCAAAGAAAGAGAAATTCAAGCTGAAATTATAAATGTATGAAGTTTTGTATAAAGAATATATTATATTTTAATATTATGTTTGAGTGCTTGGTATTTTCACACTAGAAAACTTTACACACCCTAACATATCCCCCCCCACACACACACACACTTTCTACCAGAGATTTTTTTTTTTTTAAATCTTAGGACATTCTAATGGTAAGTCAAAGTTATATTTGACAGAACTTAGAAGAACCTGACTAAAGTTTTGATTGAGTTATCTTTGCTACAATAATGAGACTAATTAGCCTGGCAGGCGTCACTACTGTCTCTGCTTATTGGTAGTTTGTGCATGACTCAAAGTACAAACACCATGCCTAGACTAACCATTGTGTGAGATGTGACCATATCAGTAAGTGCTGGCTGATGGACTGTAAATAACAGTGAAACGCATACCATCTGGGCACGACCTGTAAAGGAGATTTACAAGTGCCTGTTTACAGGTGAATACACTAAGACAGGAAAGTTTAATTAACTTATCAAATATTAAACAATGATTAAACTAAAGAGCCTATATATCATGAATTCCTTGGTTTTAATAGCTGAGTAGTATTCCCTTGTGTCAATATACCATAATTTCTGTATACATTCTTCAGTTGAGGTACAACTAGGTTGTCTCCAGATTCTGGCTATTATGAATAAAGCTGCTATGAACATGATTGAGCAAATGTCTTCGTATGTTTGAAGACCTTTTGGATATATGCCCAGGAGTGGACTATCCGGAACTTGAGGTAGCACTATTCCTAATTGTCTGAGAAAGCACCAGATTGATTTTCAAAGTGGTTGTACAAGTTTACATTCCCACCAGCAATGGAGGAAGGAGGGTTCTCCTTCTCCACATCCTCTTCCAGAATGAGTTGTCATTTGAATTTTTGATCTTAGCCATTCTGATGTGTGTGATATGGAATCTCAGAATCATTTTGGTTTCCATTCCAGTGATGATTAAGGACCATGAGCATTGCTTTAAGTGTTTCTCCACCATTCAATATTTCTCTGTTGAAAATTCTCTGTTTAGCTCTGAACCCATTGTTTAATTTAATATATATATATTACATTACATTACAATTTATTCACCTTGTATCCCCTCTGTAGCCCCCTCCCTTGTCTCCTCTCAGTCCTACCCACCCTCTCTCTTCTCCCTCAATGTACCTTCCCTAGTCCCCTGATAAGGGAGGAGCTTCTCCCATTTATCAGACCCTAGCTTATCAGGTGTCATCAGGCATTCTTTTCTTCTGTAAGG
Source organism: Rhombomys opimus (assembly GCA_010120015.1). Lineage (NCBI taxonomy): Eukaryota > Metazoa > Chordata > Mammalia > Rodentia > Muridae > Rhombomys > Rhombomys opimus. The sequence goes on along the minus strand of REGO01000372.1, from coordinate 1,489,645 downwards.
CTGCTCCCCCATCAGGGGGAGGTGATCAAAGAGCCAGCCACTAAATTCATGTCAGAGACAGCCCCTGTACCCCTTAGTAGGGAACCCACTTGAAAACAGAGCAATCAGTGGGCTTCCTCTGTGCAGGGGGTCTAGGTCCTTTTCAAACATGGTCCTTAATTGGAGTATTGGTGTCTTTCAGGCCCTCCTGAGCCTACGCATTTTGGCTCTGTTGTTCTCCTTGTGGAGTTCCTGTGGGATTATTTGGTTTGTTGGTGTTTCATTTCTATATATATTCTGTTTATATATAGACATATAGAAAGGATAAACAAACTAAAATATACAAACCTACAAAAAGCTAAACAAGGAGGACCCTAGGGAAGATGTTTAATTCTCATTCAGAAGGAAAAACAGGATAGACACTGGAAGTGGTAGAAGAGAGGGAACAAGGTGGGACCCTACCACTGACAGATGTCCTCTCAAAGACTCCACAGAGTAGGGGATTGAAGAAGATACAGAGAGTCACAGCCAACTTTGGGCAAAGCACAGAAAGTCTTATGGAAGAAGGGCAAGAGAGAAGGACCCAGAGAGAACAGGGGCCACACAAGGAGATCAGTGAGTGAGCAGAGTTTGAATTTTTTGTGAACACTAGAACCTCATTGAGAGATAATAAGTAATATCAAAAAGAGAGTTATAGCTTCTTCCTTTATAAAACCTCAAATTGGATGGAGCAATTTGAGAGATTAAGAGCTCAATATCTCTATGAAGTGGTGAAACTTTTTTGAGGTATTACTGAAAAAATATAGCATAGACTGTGAATATAGAATGTGAATTTCTGTGAAAGGTAGAAAGATATTTTTGCAAGTTTAGGCAGTTAAGATGAGCTAAGGAGGTTGTCTCTGGAGTCAAAGTCCTCTATAGCTTACTAATTTTCATTATTTGTGATAAGAAAGTGGAAAGATTGCTTCATTGCTTCATATATTTAAATGTCAGTGAACTAATTTTAATAATAAAGATAAATCAAATTTAGCATGTCTATCAGGGTATCCTATCCAAAACTGAGGGCCCACTTTCTATGTATAAGAAGTTTAATTTGAATTAAGTTCTTCAAGAAAGAGTGGTGGTTGGAGATCTTAAAATACCCTATAACCAAAGGCACACTTTCCTGACATGATGTCATTTTGGTTCATATACAAAGCTTCCCAAAGCTTCAAAATAGAGCTGTTGTGACCCCTGAGGCTGAATGTTGAAATCTGTTTCCTAGACATCTCTTACTAAATGACGTGAGTAAGGACAGATGGTTATGACTCTATATAATTTTAACTTTAAATATACATAGACCAGAAAGAAAATCATGTGTTAAATCTTATTGAATTCAATTTATACTTCTGAATGTCTTATGTCTTCTGAACACAAAACTGATATGCATGCTAACCTTGGAGTCATTTTGCTTTAAATTTTACTAAAGAGGTAGGAATTCTGGGGCTTTGTTTCAGAAATTTGGTCTGCATATGTAATATTTTTTAGTAGTCTTATTTTAGAGTTGACCAGTGGTATCTCTCTGTTTTTTTCCTTTAAAAAATTATATCTTTCATAAGATTCCCTGCATTCTGCCCAAAGTTTGGCCATAAGTCTCAACATCTGCTTTGATAGTCTGTAGGGCAGAGCCTTTCAGAAGCCCTCTGTTGGAGGTTCCTAACTTGTTTCCTTGTTTTCTTCTGCTTCTGATGTCCATCCTTTTTGCCTTTTAGAGTGGGGATTGAGCATTTTAGCCAGAGTCCCCCCTCTTGATTAGTTTCTTTAGGTGTACAGATTTTAGTAGTTTTATCCTATATTATATGTCTATATGAGTGAGTATATACCGTGTATGTCTTTCTGCTTCTGGGACAGCTCACTCAAGATGATCCTTTCCAGATCCCACCATTTACCTGCAAGTTTCATGATTTCCTTATTTTTAATTGCTGAGTAGTATTCCATTGTGTAGATTTACCACAATTTCTGTATCCATTCTTCAGTTGAGGGGCATCTGGGTTGTAAGAGCAGGAGAGTACAGGAGGTCCATAAGGAGAGCAACAGAACCAAAAAAATTGAGCACAGGGGTCTTTCCTGAGACTCATACTCCAACCAAGTACCATGCATGGAGATAACCTGTGGAGAGCTGCGTGTGCCACACCCTAAAGATGGCGCCAGTCTCTGCCTTCCGCCATCCCAAAGGCGAGTGCTCTCGTGATAAACAACTTCCTGATTGGCTGTGGTGTGTCTGATGATCTGCCGTCTCTTCTGTGTACCTATCCGCGCTTCCCACGTGGCTTCCTGGGATTGGTTGGCTCCAGGGTACTTATTATGGGGGAGGGCTCTCCTGGGAGAAGAAGATTGGTCAAACCTCCTGAGTAAACTACTTGGAGAAGAGTTCGTGTGCCGTGCCTTCCTTGCTGGTCGAGGTGGTCGCGACAAGTGGTGGCCCATACGGGGACTCCTCCTTCATCTTCAACGGCTCAGAACTCCTTGTAGTCAGGGCAGTGCACTGGTAAGTTCCCAAGGTAAGCTGGGTTGCGGCTAGCTGCTCGGTTAGCTGCTCTTGTCTGTAGACAAAGACAGAGGGAAAAAAGGTTCCTGGATCAGTGAACTGAAACTAAGTAGCGAATCGAAAGTAAGACATGGGCGCTTCTCATTCGCACCCAATTTTTCTAGCTCTACAGGAGCTGCTTCTATCTAAGAAGCTCAAGCTAAAGGTATCTACCTTAGAGGGATTCTTAGAGGCCTGTGACATGGCTGCCCCATGGTTTGCGGTGTCGGGGGATCTTACGATCTCTTGTTGGGAGAAGTTAGGACAAGACTTAGATCTAGCAAAGACAAAAGGAACTTTGAGGCCTGGGGTGATACCTGTGTGGCAACTTGTCCGAAGTTGCCTGGAAGATCAGAGGTGTTTCCAAGCGATAGAGGAAGGGCAAGCAGCATTAGATCAATTGAAGGAGGAGAGGTCAACTAAATCGGAGAAATTCTCCGAGGTTGAGAGCCCTGGTTCAACTTCTAGTTCAGATAGTGAGTCTGGGACGGAAGATATCGAAAAGGAAATTGAGGAGCTTATAGCGAGACTGGAAAAAACAAAGGTTAAAGGAAAGAGAAAGAAAAAAAAACCCGGAAAAGGGGCAGGAGGATCAAATCAGGACTCCCTCGGCCCCCCCGCCGTATAATCCACTGGAGGAAGGCATAGGGAACATGGGTTCCGGTCAGACCAACTGTCCGGAAGTTTGGCGCCAGGTACGTGCTGAATTAACACTGGCCTGCCCTGTGTTCCAGGATCCACAAGGAAATAGGGTCCATGAGCCTCTGGATTTTAAGGTGATTAAGGCCCTGGCAGAATCAGTCCGTACTTATGGGGTTTCTGCTGCCTTTACACGGTCTCAGGTAGAGAGCTTGGAAAGATATTGTATGACACCTAGTGACTGGTCCGAGAGTAGTGGTGTTTACAACTAATTGATCACAACCAGTTACAGATTTCTTTGTTCCTTCTCCATGCTATTAATCAACAAATGCAAATTATGGGTCCAGTTCAGAGAGGCCTGCCTTTGTTGTCGGCTTTGCCGTCCTCCTGGCCCATCATAGTTATTGATATTAAAGACTGTTTCTTCTCAATTCCTCTTAATTCAAAGGATAGTGAAAGATTTGCCTTTACTGTTCCTTCCTGTAATCATGAAGAACCAGATCAACGGTATGAGTGGGTAGTATTACCTCAGGGCATGCCAAACAGCCCTACTATGTGTCAACTATTCGTTGGAGCAGCAATTAAACCGCTGCGCCAGGAGTTCCCGGCCATACGGTATGTTCATTATATGGATGATATTCTTCTTGCCGCAAAAGAGGAAAGCCTACTTGATAAAGCTTATAGCAGGTTAGTAAAATTGCTGCAAGACAAAAATTTGCTAATTCCCCCTGAAAAAGTACTAAAGGGCTCAATTATACAGTATTTGAGAGCCAGGATAGATTATGAACGAGTAATACCTCAAAAACTTGTATTAAGGACAGATCAGTTAAAGACTTTGAATGACTTTCAAAAGTTATTAGGAGATATAAATTGGATTCGCGGGTCTTTAGGATTGCCAAATTATGAGTTGAAACCTTTATACGCCACTTTGGCTGGAGACTCTGCCCTGGATTCACCCAGACAGCTCACCAGTGAGGCCAGAGCAGCATTACAAAAGGTTGAAAACTGTTTACAGCAGGCCTTTTTGCAGCGCTGGAGAGAAGATCTACCAATTGTTCTGTGTGTTCTCCCCACCTTTAATCAACCATCAGGAGTACTGTGGCAAGAGGGACCATTACTATGGATCCATCCAAAAATTTCCCCAGCTAAATCTATTGAGCATTATCCTTCTGCGGTAGCAGCTATGGCCCTTTTCGGAGTCTCCCAATGTTTACAATTTTTTGGTTCAGTCCCATCCATGATTGTAGTCCCTTATACAAATTCTCAGCTGGCTGCCCTCTATGGTACCATTGATGATTGGGTCATCTTGAGGTGCTCATTTTCAGGACTTATAGATAGTCATTATCCCAAACACCCCCTATTGACATTTTTCAAAGAGCACCCTGTTATATTTCCAAGGATCACCTCCAGTCAGCCTGTACCTGGAGCCCCTTATATTTTTACCGATGGTTCAAAAACAGGCGTTGGGTTTATATGATTGAAGGTAAAGCCCCTGTTTCTGTTCAATTCGCTCCCGGGTCGCCACAAGTAGTTGAGCTTAAAATTGTTTTAGAAGTATTTAAATATTGTTCTTTTCCATTTAATTTGCTATCAGATTCAGCTTATGTGGTTAATGCTGTAAAAGTTCTGGAAGTGGCAGGTCCGATTAAATTGGCCAGTTCTGTGTCTGTGCTGTTACAAAAATTACAGAAGTTGATTCTTGATAGGAATCACCGTTTTTATATTCAGCATATTAGAGCACACACAGGGTTGCCTGGCCCTCTTGCTACAGGTAATAATACAGTGGATTCTTGAACTAGAGCAGAATATAATTTCCTTGGCTCATCTATTGAGTTGGCTACTCAGTTTCATCAAAAGTTTCATGTCAATGCAAAGACCTTACAGCAAAAGTTTAAGTTGTCCAGAAATGATGCCAGACAGATTGTTATACGTTGTCCTCACTGTGTCATTCATCATCATCCCCCTGGTCTTGGGGTTAATCCTCGAGGATTATTGCCTTTAAAGTTATGGCAAATGGATGTGACACATATTGCTGATTTCGGAACAGTGAAATATGTCCATGTGTCTGTGGATACCTGCTCTGGCATTATCCATGCAATGCCTTTAAGTGGAGAAAAGGCTCGAAACGTCATCACCCACTGTCTGGAAGCATGGGCTGCATGGGGTCGTCCCCTACAACTAAAAACAGATAATGGACCAGCATACACCGCTCAGAGTTTTATGAGTTTCTGTAAACAAATGGAGGTTCATCTTAATCATGGACTCCCTTATAATCCACAAGGACAAGGTATAGTGGAATGTGCTCACCGCACCCTTAAAGAATGTCTGCAAAAACAAAAAGGGGGAATAGGCCAAGGCTGAACCCCTAGAGAGAGACTACCACTTGCCTTATTTACTTTAAATTTTTTAATTCTGGATGTAGAAGGAAAATCCGCTGCTGATCGTCACATGTTGCACTCTCCTGCTAATAGAGGCTTTGTAAAATGGAAAGATGTCATCACTGGAGAGTGACAGGGACCTGACCCGGTCTTAGCGTGGATGAGGGGGTCTGTTTGTGTGTTTCCACAGGACCTCCAGGACCCTGTGTGGGTTCCAGAATGATTGACGAGAAAAGTTCATCATGAAGATATTACTGGCACTGATGAGTGTGAGCCTCTGCTGGAGCCAAGCCAGAACGGAACAGCGATGGGGGATTCTTTCCGTGTTCCCGAATCCACTTCCAATTCGTCATAATGCGCAAGTTTTCCCTCGCTTTTTTGCCAGCAATAGATCACTGGGAGTAGCCTTTTTACCCAAAGATGACCAACTCAGTTCAGTGAATACAAATTTTAGTGTAAAGTTACAGGGAGTTTTATGTTTTTATGTAGTGTTAAATATAAGCAGTGGTAGTGATTGTATCTCCTTTTATAATCAAACAGCTGTTTGGCTGGATCATCCTTTTGAGCCTGGGAAAGCTAATGGTACTTGGATTGGTGGATGGTGTCCTGTTTCATGGCCCCAAGGGAATACTTCCATCCCCTCGCAACCACATTGGGCTCCTCATTGTGCAGGCCGTAGGGATGATACTCTGCCGCCACTGGACTGGTTGCCAGGCCACTAAACCTGCCTGGGCTGTAAAAAATTACTTTACTTTCTCCCCTTATATATCTACCCAGATTAATGAGACATTTTCAGGCTATAAAATTGGACTTACCAAAACCTTTCCATGGTTCGGTCTGCAAATCCATTTGATCAGTGGGTGTTATGTGGAGTCAACGGTAGTGGTACTGATTTGTCTCCTTTTGCCATGACAAGAGGGGGAGGAATAGGGAATGCAAGCTTTACATGGAATACCACGGAGGTGTTTGAAAGCTCCAATAGGTTGTCCTCCCCTGGACATAACATAAGTTTTCAAGCTGTGCCAGTTTGTGTTTGGCCTCCCTTACCTTATGTTGGGATGCCGTGCGCTTCCCTTTGGCCATAGTAACTAGGATGCCTTGCTTTATTCCGGTTCCTGTGGAGTCTCCTTCTAGCATGACCTTGTTTATAATTAAGCGAGATTTTGGCATTACGGCTGCCATTATTGCTGCTGTTTCCATTGCTGCAGTTGGCGCTACAGTCTCTACGGTGGCCATGGCTAGCACAGTATAGACTGCAGAGGCGTTAAATAACCTCTCTGCTAATGTCGCTCATGCCCTGGATCTTGTCCAAGAGCAAGTTGACACGCTCTGGCAATTGGCTCAGTTGGGGTGCAAATGGAAGATGCAAGATCTCTGCATTACCTCCTTACAATATCAGAATTTTACTCGTGCAGCTAATCTATCAAAAGCTTTGTTGAAATATCTTACAGGGAATTGGTCTGCTGATTTTGAGACTACCATGCGGGAGTTGAGACTGGCTATAGTCCATGTGAATTCCCCTAGAGTCGATCTTTCGTTGGCTACAGGATGGACATCGTGGATCCTCTCTACAATGAATCATCTCAAGGAGTGAGCGGGCATTGGGGCGGTAGCGTGCCTTCTGGTGCTGGCCTCCCTGGTGGGCCTGTGGGTTTTGTGTCAGATGAGGGTTACACACAATAGAGACAAGGCCATGATTATTCAAGCATTCACAGCAATTGAAGCTGGACAATCCCCTCAAGCATGGCTTGCTGCCATGAAATTTTAAAGTGTCACGTTCAGGCTGCATGGCTGAGCACTGCACTTGAGGTTCACTGACTGCTGATAGTGATCTCATGGAGAGCATGTCTGATAGCATGCGGGTTTGTACCAACCTTCCCCAATCAATTCCCTCTCTACCTCCCGCCTCCGAAAAAATGGTACTGGATGGGTTGGGCTCCATTTGGGCTGAGAGGCCTGACACAGAGTCCGTACAAGGTCCTGAGTTGGTTGCCGGAGATCAGACCTCTACTCTCGCCTGTTTCGTCCTAAAACAAAAAGGGGGAACTGTGGAGAGCTGCGTGTGCCACACCCTAAAGATGGCGCCGGTCTCCGCCTTCCGCCATCCCAAAGGCGAGTGCTCTCGTGATAAACAACTTCCTGATTGGCTGTGGTGTGTCTGATGATCTGCCGTCTCTTCTGTGTACCTATCCGCGCTTCCCACGTGGCTTCCTGGGATTGGTTGGCTCCAGGGTACTTATTACGGGGGAGGGCTCTCTTGGGAGAAGAAGATTGGTCAAACCTCCTGAGTAAACTACTCGGAGAAGAGTTCATGTGCCGTGCCTTCCTTGCTGGTCGAGGTGGTCGCGACAATAACCTAGAACCCCTGCACAGATGTAGTCCATAGCAGTTCAGTGTCCAAGTGGGTTCCATAGTAATGGGAAGAGGGACTGCTTCTGACATAAACTGATTGGCCTGTGCTTTGATCACCTCCTCTTGAGGGAGGAGCAGCCTTACCAGGCCACAGAGGAAGACAATGCAGCCACTCCTGATGAGACCTAACAGACTAGGATCAGGAGAAAGAAGAAAAAAAAAAAAACAAACCTCCTCTACCATTGGACTTGGGGAGGGGAGTGTGTGGAGAAGGGGGGGGAAGGAAGGGATTGGGAAGGGAGGAGGGAGGGAACTAGAGGGGGGATACAAAGTAAATAAAGTATAATTTTAAAAATTATATCAGCTTCTATCATTCATGTTTGTCATTTATCTTCTCATTTTTGGAAGTATGTATAAAAAACACACACATACATAAGCATTTATATCAATAAATGGAATTTAAATAATACCAAGAAAAAAAGCCAACAAAACAAAAATGACAGAAAAATCTGTCAGGGCTTCCTTTCATTATAACAAAATAAAATTTCAAATATCAATTTGAAAAAAAAAAGTTGTATCTTACAAAAGAAAAATATGCCGCTATTTCCAAAGGAATGTAAAGCTAAGAAAAACAACCCACAATGTCACATATGATTCCATCCACTGTGAAATGACTTCCATGGCGTCTCACCAGTTAATTTCTGCTTATTGCTCAGTTTTTAGAATATTTTTTGTTTGTTTGTTTATACTGATTACAGGATATTCAGACTGGAAATACTTTAGCACTTTGAAACATTGTAAGAAACTAAGAGACCCAGGGTGATGGTTCGTACTGAATGTCAAGTTGATAGTATTTAGAAATCCCATGAAACAAGCCTGTGGTGACACCTTTGGGGGATTTTCTTTTTTTAGTTTTATTTTTTATATTAATTACAGTTTATTCACTTTGTATCCAAGCTGTAGCTCCCTCCCTCATTCCTTTCCAATCCCATACTCCCTCAACTCCTCCCATGTCCCTCCCTTAATCCACTGATAGGGGAGGTCCTCCTCCCCCTCCTTCTGACATAGACTATCAGATCTCAAAAGGACTGGCTGCATTGTCCTCCTCTGTGGCCTTGCAAGCGTGCTCCCCCCAACAGGAGGAGATGATCAAAAAGCCAGCCACTGAGTTCATGTCAGAGACAGGCTCTGTTGCCTTTCCTAGGGAACCCACTTGAGCTACCATGGGCTACATCTGAGCAGGGATTCTAGGCTGTATCCATAAATGGTCCTTGGTTGGAGTATCAGTCTCCGAAAAGATCTCTGTGTCCAGATGTTTTGGTTCTCTTGCTTGCCTTGTGCAATTCCTGTCCCCTCCACATCTTTCTATCTCCAGCTTCTTTCATAAGATTCCCTGCACTCTGCCCAAAGTTTGCTGTATCTGTTTTGATACACTGCTGAGTAGAGTCTTTCAGAGGCCCTCTGTGGTAGGCTCCTGTCCTATTTCCTGTTTTCTCCTTCTTCCAATGTCCATCCCATTTGTCTTTTTTAGTGAGGGCTAATCATCTTACCCAGGGTCCTCCTTCTTGCTTAGCTTCTTTAGGTGTACAGATTTTAGTATGTTTATCCTATATTATATGTCTAATATCCACTTAGAAGTATACATACTTACAAGTATATCCACTGATAAGTATACATACTTACAAGTATATCCACTTATAAGTGTCTATACCGTGTGTGTCTTTCTGCTTCTGAGATACCTCACTCAGGATGATCTTTTCTAGATCTCACAATTTGCCTGCAAATTTCATGATTTCCTTGTTTTTAATTGCTAAGTAGTATTCCATTGTGTAAATGTACCACCGTTTCTGTATCCATTCCTCAGTTGAGGGACATCTGTGTTGTTTCCAGGTTCTGTCTATTATGAATAAAGCTGCTATGAACATGGCTGAGCTGGGATAACCATTCTTAAAGGTGACTGGCCTCTGAGACATAAAGGATGTCCTTTTGGAAAAGCTTTTGCTTTTGACTGCCTATCTTTACATCTCATTGGAAAGTTCACATATCCTATCCAAATGTTTATCTACTGCCAGAGCCAGCCAGCAGAGTAGAACGGTTCTTGAGTTGGGAGTGAGGATTAAAATTAATAAAATAAACACACAGTGTTATACCCAGTTCATGAGCCCCCAAAAGATCTACAGGAATCGACTCCATTGCAAAACATATGAGGGTCTTTTTATTGTAAATTACAAGCTGCAGCTTGGGCCTACACAGCACCCACCGCCAAAGAGGTGGGAGCTGAGCGCGCCGCCCCCGGGTTAGTTGGGTGATATATAGATTCTGGTCCATCCCAGCATGCCCATGGCAGGAGCAATTCCTGCCTGGCAAGCATCTATTGGTCAAGATGCTACAATTTGAATCGATTGGCTATAGAAAGGTTACCAGACCATTGACCTTGACCAGGTGTCCCTCCCTAGGATGAGGGTCCAGTTTCCTAGCAACTGTATCTCTAGTGGGTGGGGAAAGAACACAGCAAGGTGGCTCTTCCCCTCAGGGCATTACTAACTTTTTACCGCACCTACTCTAGGTCTTAAGAATCGCTGCTATTTTATCTTTCGGTCTCTCAACAGCACACAGGAAACTTTTTAAAGGTCCAGACTGGACAGCCACAGCAAAAGGCAGGCTGCAGCACAAGCAGCAAGTCTCAAGTCTCTGCCTCCTCCTCTGCCTCCAGCCCTCTGACCTCTTTATTTGTCAGGAGTTACTTTTAGCCAGTAAAACATCTCAGAACAATAGGTTAATTTGCACAAGGAGCCTGAGGAAGAGGTGTGACCCTCACAAGCTATCCCACCTGCTGTCACAAACAAAAGGAGATGAACTTGCAAGTTCTTCTCTGCCATTAGTAAAGGCCTGCTAAAAGCCATCTCTCTGCCGAGATTTAAATATCAAAGCAGGCCACTGGAGTCAAGGCTCCGGACAATCTACCCTGTTGCTGCTGCTGCCACCCTTTGTTAATATCAAAACTTAGCTTGCTCAGTCTTCCAACACTGTGTGAAGACCAAAGTCTCTCAAGGGATCATGTAGGCTTTCAGGAACATATCAGGACCACAAAGTTACCCATTCTTGTAAACTTGCCAGTGATATTTTTCAGCCCCTTCCCTGTGAAGACAACCGTTGTTTGCTTACCTGACAATCTCATAATGCAAGACAATCTCGGATCTTCTTACAATATACAATGATTCTATTCCTCCAGAGAATACAGTAACAACACTGTTGTGTGAATGGCTTTTGGGTAATGAATTGTCATCTTGGCCATAATAAATCATAGTAAATGATAAGATCATTTGAAATTCTGTAGGTGCTGCATTGTTTATTCCTTGAGAAATAAAACATTCAGGAATTTTTATAGTGATTGTGCTTCTACTATCATAATTCAGATATTGAATAAGCTAAAATTAAATGGAAGGAAAAAATATTTCTTTAGCTTTGACTTGCTCTTTGGAATGTTCATTTGTAACATACCATTTGTCAAGTGAGATCACTGTAGCACATGTTGAAATTTAAAAGGACTATAATGATTATTTCCCCTAGTTCAGAAATTTTGAATCCATTAGAAAATATATGTATTTTATTAAAATTAAAATTATTGAATTTATTTATTGTGGTTGATACAATTACATTTTCAAAAGGGTCAAAGTCATTGATTATGTATATTATCCATTACAGATATAGCTGAATATTTTCTACTTGTAGACCTCTATAGTCAGAAGCCATTCTAATCTATGTCTCCCCTTAAACATTCAGACAGAATACTCAACCAAGATTTCATTTTTTTTGAGCTATCCTGAGTCATAATCATTAATAGTGGAGCAGAATTTACTTTAATTATTTTAGCATTGTTTTCCATATATAAGTTGAAAAAATTAACTCTAAATATTTTAAGATTTTCTCATCTTCTGATTTCTAGAAAACTCCATCATGTTGAAAAGGGTTTCTATTTTGTATGTCTAATGGTTTGTCCATGAAATTCGTTTATTGCATATGTTGAAATTCACTTTGAAAGAAGCTTAGTTTCATTGAAGGTCAGAGAAAAGGTACATATCTTTTCTTTTTGAGTAGACAGTAAGAGGAAAGATAAGAATTTAAGAACCCCTGAATATGATAGGCCTTAAGGTAGGAGATAGGGACTCCCCACTACAATTTGAAATGTGAAGTATATGCTTAAGTGGAGCTTTTATAGACATTGATTCAGAAAGTTGAGTATTTTACACAATAGTAAAGTGAGAAGAAGAAAAGTAACAATAGTAGAGGAGACCAGATATGGGTTGTCAGACTATAACTGGATAACAGAAGTTTTTTAAAAAAAGTGACTTTGAATGTTGAAATCACTTCCTTATAGAAGTCATGGTCTTAGTTTGAAAATAATACCAAGTTGTTTACAAAAAAAGTTTCTTATTCTGTGAAGCACATTAAATGTGCTGAATTGTTGTTAAGTGCAATTTCTCATTTCCATAGGCTTCAGTGGTAGAAGTTACAGTTACTTCGAAATTTTTATAGAATTTATAAAATGCATGCCAGCAAAATATGAAACATTTTCATCACTAAATGAAATAATCCTACTTTCTTACTTAGATGAGAGAACTGAAAAATATTCTCTACAAAATGATCGTATCCTAATCCTCCAAACTTGTTCATTTATTTTATTATTGAATTTGCAGATATTTTTATTATTAAATTTGTAAATACAAATGTTGAGATAGTGAGATAGCATCTTTAGTGTTTGAGCAGAACCAACAAAATTTCAAGAGTTCATGTAAAAAGTTACTATTAAATAATAAATCATAAAGATGTGATGATGAAATTTCCTCACAAATCAAAAAGATTGCTGGTCCTATGCTGCTGCCTTTGAGGTCATAGGCAAACAATGATTGGAAGATGAAGAGATGAAGTAGGCAAAGGCTTCTGCAATCTAGGCAAAGCAATGTTCTGCCACCCCCACAACTAAGAATCCTAAATCTAGAATTAAGATAATAAGTTGTGTTTTCAAAAAACTAAGATTGTTGTAGATACATTTTTTTTCTTTAAAGAAAAGCAAAATAATTAATATAAGTGACATTGAAATTATTTAAAGCATCTTTTTTTCCCTTCTAAGTATTGATAGACCTGAAATGAATGACATTTACTTAGTGTAATTTCCTATTGTGAAACAACCAAACAAAAGCAGCATAGAGAAGAAACTAGATTTATTTGGCTAATTTTGCAGGTTGCAGTCCATGTGGAGGGAAATCCAAGTTAGCAATGTAAGCAGATAGGAGCATGGAGAGCATGGAGAGAAGCCTATCATGTGTCTGGGTTAGACAGAGTCTGTAGGAAGCCATGTTTGAAGTTGTAAAGATGAAGACTCCATTGTAATAGATCCTCAAGATATAGAAGATATGGGATATCTTGCCAAGAATGTTATAAAGTTATAAAGTAGAACTGGCTGAAGTGTAAGACAGAAGCTGTGGGAAGCAGGCGGCTGAGCTGGAGGCATGGGGTTGCCAAGCCCTTTTGGAACTAAGTTTACATTATAAGCCTTAGACGATAGACATGGATTTTGCCCTGCTGGAATTTGGTTTTGTTGTGATGTGATGGTTCCTTATGATTCACTGATTCTTACCATTGGGATAAGAGTGTTTACTCTCTGACAAAATATGCTGGAGGCATAGAGATTTTTGTGATGTTATAGGAACTCAAGGATAAAAACATTAAATATTTTTTAACTTTAAAAAATTTTGGATCCTTTAAAATTGCATTATACATTACATTTAAATTAAATATATAAGACTCTGGGGGTAAGGCATGAGAGATTATGGTTGCATAATGATCTGTTTGTGTTCAAGTTGACAGAAAATAAAGTTGTCACAGCTAGCTTTGATAATCACCTTGCCACAGTCTAGGATCATCTAAAAAGGGAGTCTCAAAGAAGAAGAGTCTCCATGGGGTTGGCCTGTGAGAATTATTCTAATGAATTTATTTGATAAAACAAACCAACACACTCGTTTTGGTACCATTTCCTTAGTTTATGTGTATTATTATACCAAAGTGAGCTAAATATTAGGCGTAGCCCCATCTCAGTCTTGTATCTTTAATACCTTGAACATGAATACAAGGATATTGATTTTATTAAGTTCTTGTACAACTTGGCAACCTTCAGTCTTAGCAGTGTCACTTTTTGCATGCTAACTCTGAGCAAATATTTTTCAACTGTCCCAGTACAAGACAGGAGGCTCTATTTTACTGGTGTTGGCTTCTTTATCAGCTTTTCTACCCAAATTCTGTCCTGTCCTGAAACTTCTGCCAGACACAACTGTGGCAATGAAGCAGTAAAGAAAGTGTCTAACATTTGGAATAAGAGTGATGCTGATATGTTCTGAACATGAACTAAAGTGTTCATTCTTGAACAAAGGATGCATTTTCTATTCATTGAATAGCACATCAATATAGGAGAACATCTTGAAAAAAAATTGTCTATTTTTAATATGGAATAATCCCTTTATATTTTATTTATTTTTTAATTAATTACAGTTTATTCACTTTGTATCCCAACTGTAGCCCCCTCCTTTGTCCCCTCCCAATCCCACTCTCTATCCCTCTTCTCCAACTATGCCCCTCTCCCAGTACACTGATAGGGGAGGTCCTCCTCGCCTTCCAACTGTTCCTAGTCTATTAGATCTCAACAGGAGTGGTTGCATTGTCTTCCTCTGTGTCTTGGTAAGGCTGTACCCTCCTCAGGGGGAGTTGATCAAAGAGCAGGTCACTGAGTTCATGTTAGAGACAGTTCCTATTACTGTTCCCATTACTGGGGAGGGCACTTGTACACTGAGCTGCTATGGGCTACATCTATGCAGGGCTCTAGGTTATCTGCATGAACTGTCCTTGGTTGGAGTCTTAGTCTCAGAAAAGACCCTTGGGCCCAGATTTCTTGTTTCTGTTGCTCTCCTTGTAGAGCTCCTGTCCCTTCCAGGTCTTTCTATCTTCCCCTTCTTTCATAAGATTCCCTGCACTCTGCCCAAACTTTGGCTCTTAAGTCTCAGCCTCTTTTTTGATACCCTGCAGGGTAGAGTCTTTCAGCGACCCTCTGTGGTAGGCTCCTGTCCTGTTCCCTGTTTTCTCCCTCTTCCAATGTCCATCCCATTTGCCTTTCTGAATGAGGACTGATCATCTTACCCAGGGTCCTCCTTGATTGCTTTCTTTAGGTGCACAGATTTTAGAATGATTATCCTATATTATCTGTCTCATTTTTGTCTTATTGAATATTTTAACAGGGTTTTGAAAAGAAGGAAGTTACTTTTCTACTGAACCAGAGCAGTAAACAAAACCATAAACAAATGATATCAACATGCACTCTTAAACATTTATTGAGTTGCTTTTAAGTTTGCTTTCAATAATGCTTCATTCTGATGTTGATATTAAATCAAATAACCACATTTTAGAGGCACATACAGATTGTTATGCATTAGAGTCCTGAAAATGTCACAAGGATGAAATCAGAAATAGAGTTTATATAATAATAAAATAAGAATTTAAAAATAAAACAAACACCTAAATTGACAGAAATATGAATAATCTGCTTTTAAGTTTGGGCATACCTAACCAAAGTCTTTTTAGAAAGATTATTATTATTATTATTATTATTATTTACAATTTATTTACTTTTTATTACAGGTGTAGCCCCCTCCATAATCTTCTCCGTGTCTGACTCTACCTCCCTCTGCCTTCCTTATCCCTCTCCCCTAGTCCTGATAGGGGAAGTCCTCCTCACCTACTGTCTGACCCTAGCCTATCAGCTCTCATCAGAACTGCCTGGATTCTCTTCCTCTGTGGGCTGGCTATGTTTCCTCACTTGGGAGAAATGTTCAAGGAGCAGGCAACAGAGTTCATGTCAGAGACTGTCTCTTCTCCCCTTACTAAGGAACCCACATGGAAACTGAGCTGTCTAAGGGCTACATCTGAGAAGGATGTATAGGTCTTCATTATGCTTGGTCTTTAGTTGATGCATTGTTCTTTGCAGTCCTGCCTGGCCCTGCATTTTTTTTTTTTTTTTTTACTTTGTTAGTCTCCTTGTTTGGCTCCTGTCCTTTCTGGGTCCTTTTACATCTCCTTTCTTCCAAAAGACTTCCTTCTCTCTGTCTGAAATTTGGATGTGAATTTTTGCAACTGTTTCAATCCCCTGCTGGTTGGAGTGTTTTAGAGGACATCTATGGTAGGCCCCAGTCCTGTTCCCTCTCTCTCTCTCTTTTTAACCTTTTTTAAATTTTTATTAATTACACTTTATTCATTTTGTATCCCCCCATAAGCCCCTCCCTCTTCACCTCCTGATCCTGCCCTCCCCCTTCTTCATGCATACCCCTTCCCAAGTCCACTGATAGGGGAGGTCCTCTTCTCCTTCCTTCTGTTCCCTCTCTTTTACTGCTTTCGTTGTCTATCCAATTTTCCCTTCTGAATGAGAATAAGCATATTCCCTATGGCCTTTCTTGTTGTTTAGCTTCTTCATGTCTGTATATTTTAAATGTTTATTATATATTATGTGATATGATTTATCATATATGATGTGACATGATATGACATGACTTGATATAATATGATATGATATGATATGATATGATATGATATGATATGATATGATATAGGTAATATCCCTTTATAAGTCTTTCTGCTTCTGGCATACCTCACTCAGAGTGGTGGAGAAACACTTGAAGAAATGCTCAACATCCTTCATCATCAGGGTAATGTAAATCAAAATGATTCTGAGATTCTATATCACGCCCAATCAGAATGGCTAAGATCAAAAACTCAAGTGACAACACATTCTGGAGAGGATGTGGAGAAAGTGGAACCCTCCTCCATTGCTGGTGGGAATGTAAACTTGTACAACCACTTTGGAAATCAATCTGGTGCTTTTTTCAGAAAACTTGGAATAGCGCTGCCCCAAGATCCAGTTATACCAGCTATACCGCTCCTGGGCTTATATCTAAAAGATGCTCAACTATTCAACAAGGATGTTCATAGCAGCTTTATTCATAATAGCGAGAATCTGGAAACAACCTAGATGTACCTCAACGGAAGAATAGATACAGAACTTGTGATACATTTACACAATGAAATACTACTCAGCTATTAAAGCAAGGAAAACATGAAATTTCCAGGCAAATGGATGGAACAAGAAAAGATTAATCGCAGGCTTAAATCACTTAAAATACTATTCTTTTTCTTTTCTGTAGTCTATCAATATAAGTTTCTCTGTCAATTTATATATAATATTTAATTGCATTTAATTTTATTCTTTCAGTCATCTTGGAATGCATTTCCTCAATATTTCCATATTATGGCTTAGTTATTTAATCAGTAAATTATGATTATTTGTATATGATACATTAGTTTAGTATTATATGCAATACTTGTATGCACACATGGTTGAACTTATAAATAAAAAACATGTATCATATATGGGTGTGATTACATATCTGCACACAGTAATAATTTTATAATGCCTACATACATAGTATATATATTTCTAAGACTAAAGGCTATATGCTATGTAAATAAAGTGAAATATTTACTATGTTATTTTTACCCATATCATCCATCTCATTTAAACATGTAAATTTTCCAAAACTACTTAGTAAGTAATCTAGTAATAGAAATTAAACTGCATAACATATGCCAACCAGTTCATTCATATACTCATTTTGTAATTTAGAGATTATGATATAAAAGGTTTTGTATTTATAATTTCTAGAATAATTATGGCAACTGACTTTAAGCCTAGTAACTTCTCAGAAGATGGAATAAAACCTTAGCCCTGTTTTCTAAAAAGTGATGAGAATGTTTCCATGTTGTTGTACTTTCCAGAATTAAATTATGTTAGGCAATGATTCTTTATGAATGCATTGTGCATTGTTAGTGAACCAAAACAGGAAAGGAGGCAAGGATGTTTATATTAAGTATCACATAAATATTGATTTTTGGTAATAAATGAAATTGTTTGTGAATTGTATCTAAGAAGTAAAGCAATAACATTATTGAGTAATATTCTTTTTAAATTTAATTTTATTTATATATTTATTTCAATTTATTCACTTTGTATCCCCTCTGCACCCTCTCCCTTGTCTCCTCCCAAAACCCCCATAACATTCTTTTAATTTTAAAAATAAGTACATTATTATATTTAATATTCAACAACAACCCTGTAATTAGGTAGTTTTCTGTCTGTTTGAGTTGCCAGTTCAGTAAGCCAGGCATTGAGGACTATTATAAGGAGCTATGTTTAGACTCTGTTAGTTCCTTCTTAGACCCAGGGTGTTTTCCAGTTTTCTGTTATGTTTTAGAGGAAACTAGGTTCTTTTTTATAAAAATTTTACCATATTTTACACACACTCATATACACTCATACAGACACAAACACACACACACACACACACACACAAACACACTTTTTCTTTTTCATGGACCTAAAATGATTTAAAGTAGACCTATTCGAATGTTAGAAGTCTGAGGATTCTGAATGCTTCCTTTCACTTTTAAAGCCCTTATGTTTCTAATGCATCTATGCTAGTGAAGTCGCTGCCTTTCTGAGTGTGTTTACAACAAAACTGAATTACTTAACTCATTGTGCTAGTCCACATAACAGGATGTTGAAGACTAACTATTAAACTTATCAAAATGAGCTTGACCAAACTGCATAAGAACTCAGTTTTCACAAGTCTCATGGTTTTTTATTTTCTCTCACATGTGCTTTTCTACAATAAGCCAGGAATTACTGCCAAAATCTTCTGTAAATTCTAAAGGTTCTGGTCAGCCATCAGCAACTGCCTTTCATATTTTACTCTTTCTCTGACTATCATTCCTAACATGAAGCCTGGGTGGCCCATATCAACACAAAGGGGTTTATTAGCACAAGTTATTTGCTTTAAAGGGAGTCTGTCAACTATAAAACTGTTTAAGGACTATTAGATGATGAGTTATGCTTTCTGTATGACAAGTTCTGGCAGAAGCACTATTTGTAAGGATGCAAAGATGTTCGTAGGGCAAGGGTCTATTCTAGTAACAATACAGTTCTCTAGCTTCTTGGGGAAAGTAGTCATGTGTAACCACCTATCATTGAGTTCCTAGAAGATTACCACAGGTACAGCTGTCATATTGTGGTCTTATTGTTGGCTGCTGAAAAGTTGGAGACTTTGTTGTGAATATAGAAAAGTTGTCTTTGATGAAACAAAACAAACAATTCTAAATCTGTGCCTAATCTCTATCCCTGTCAATACAAGACATGAGTGGCTTGAAAAATATGCTAAGTAATACAGGTAAACACTTAAAATGTGTTAGTAAGACAGTATAATACTGTAGCAAATCCATTGAAACAATGAGATATTTCTACCTCACAGAATTGTATAAACATTTTTGGACTGTACAGATATTCTTTCTAAAATGAAATGCAAGTGCAGTAAAGTAAAAAGTAAGCATCACCAGACTTCTTACAGAGAAGTAGCACATTGCTTGTGGGAATCTTTGGATCTTGAATCTACATATTTATCATTTGTGTGAGCTACTTTGTGTCATTGTCTTGCTTGATGTATTTAACTGGTTAGACTGGAGACAAGAAGTAAAGAGTGCCATGCTCTGGGCAACATGCTCGGGCCTGATAATCCAGCAAATTCAGTGGTGTTTGAGATGTCAATGAGAACAAAGATGTTAGAGTCATCCAAATGGCAACTTAGAAATTTATCATTATTATTATTTTTTACAATTTATTTACTTTGTGTCCCTGTTGTAAAGTCTGACATCCTATGAAAATCCTGAGAAAAAGGTCTCTGATATCCACAAAGTTTTAGTAGATTCTGAATGCTTAACCAAGGGTCAGTTACCAAACATTCTAAACTTCCCATCAGCGACTGGATGTTACATGGTAACCGTTCTGTAATGTAGAGCATGGACATCAACTTTAATATCAAGTGGAAGAATTATGTATTAAATTGGACTCATCCAGGCCATGTAACAAGCAAATGTTTAAAGGGAGCAGACTATCTTTCAATAACCATTGCTGTTTTAGTAATGAGTGTTAGCTATTTACCTGTGCCAGATATGGGCAATCTCCTGTTGAATGGGTCTTCAGTCCAACTAGAGAGCTGTGTTTCTTGTTCATAGGTGCATGCCACTATTGCTGCCTTAGGGCTGTTTTGTGGTGCAGGTCATCGATGTGGTTCATAGGTATCATAACATGGATAAACTTTGGTCAGCCTTGCTCTTTTGAGTGCTTGCCTAGTACCTTCTTGTTCCATGAAAGCTAGTCCTCAAGGAGGGGCATGCTGGTCAGTTCAAGCTCAGGATGTCTCTGCACTGTTTTTTTAAGTGCGTAGTGTCTTCAGCAAGTGTGACTCACCTTTCATCTCTGTGAAGCAACCATAAACAACAGCAAAAGTTTTTTTTTTTTTTTTTTGAGGAGTCTTTGTACAGTCCTCATAAAACAACAAAAAGAGAGCTTTTCATATTTCCATTAGTTTTTTTGGTTAAGTGTTCCTGGATTTTTAGAGAAATCACCTTCATCCCAAACAAGAAAAAAAAAACTATATATTGTATACAACATTAGACGTTTATAGATTTCCTTTAGGTAAATATTTAATAGTATGGATCCTTGTGAAAGTTTCACACATCTTTACTGTTATTTTACCCTGCCCTGTATTACTTCCCATTCTTCTCTCTAAAAGTCCCCCATTTCTCATGTCCCATACCAGATTATTTGTATAGTTCTCTTCCCCATTATTCTGCTCCTACCTTCTTCTGTATTTA
Source organism: Rhombomys opimus (assembly GCA_010120015.1). NCBI lineage: Eukaryota > Metazoa > Chordata > Mammalia > Rodentia > Muridae > Rhombomys > Rhombomys opimus. The sequence continues at coordinate 1,468,927 of REGO01000372.1, read as the reverse complement.
CATAGCAAGCCCCGAAGGAAGTGAACCCCATATTGCTATTTCCATGATCAGATAGTATTTCCCTTTCTATTGCTTACTAACACCCCTATCTTACCAATGTTCTTGTTTTTCCCACCTGGTTGCCATAGTTACCACTACAAACTCACATATAAAAATTTTGATCTAGGAATCTCTAACAAGTGAAAAATGCAACACTTATGTTACTGTCTCTGACTTACCTCACTCAATATACTTTTTTTCAGTTTCCATTCATTAACCTATAGAGTCAATGATTTTGTTTTTCTTTAGTGAACATGTATTACATTTTCATTATCTATTCATCAGTTATAGAACATCTAGGTTATTCTGTTTTATGGGTATTGTGAACAATTCATCAATGACCATAGCTGATATTGAGGACATAACATCAAGTCTTTTGGACATATAAAAACAAGTGTTATATCTGAGTCATATAGTAGATTTATTTTAAACTTTTTGAGATTTTTTTAAATTTTCTTTTAATTTTTATTATTAGTTACATTTTATTAATTCTGTATCCCAGCTGTATCCTGCTCCCTCATTCCCTCCCAATCCCACCTTCCCTCCCTCATCTCCTCCCTGCCCCTTTCCAAGTCCACTGATTGGGGAGGACTTCCTCCCCTTTCATCTGACCCTGTTTTATCAGGTATCTTTAGGACTGGTTGCAAAGTCCTCCTCTGGGGCCTAGCAGGATTGCTCCTCCCTTGGGGAGTGGGAAGGACAAAGAGCCTGCCTATGAAATGGTTCCTGTCAGAAATAGTCCCTGTTCCCCTTACTAGGGCAACCAATTGGTTACTGAGCTACCACACACTACATCTGAGCAGAGGTTCTAGGTTATATCCATACATAGTCCTTGGTGAAGTGTCAGTCTCAGAAAAGACCCCTGTGCCCTGATATATTTGGTCCTTGTGGAGCTCCTATCCTTTCCAAGTCACATTAACTCCTCCTTCTTTCATATGATTCCCTGCACTCTGCTGAAGGTTTGGTTATGAGTCTTAGTATCTGCTTTGATACAGTGCTAGGTAGAGTCTTACAGAGGCCCTCTGTGGTAGGTTCCTGTCCTGTTACTTGTTTTCTCCTATTTCCAATGCACATCTCATTTGTGTTTCTAAGTGAGGATTGATCATCTTACCCAGGATCTTCCTTCTTGCTTATCTTCTTTAGGTGTATAGATTTCATTATGTTTATCATATCTTATAGGTCTATATAAGTAAAATATACCATGTGTGTCTTTCTCCTTCTGGTATATATCACTGAGAATGATCTTTTCTAGATCCCACCATTTTCCTGCAAATTTCATGATATCCTCGTTTTTGATTGTAGAGTAGTATTCCATTATATAAAAATACCATAATTTCTGTATCCATTCCTCCATTGATGGACATCTGGAGTGTTTCCAGGTTCTGGCTATTACAAATAAAGCTACTACAAACATGGTTGAGCAAATGCCCTTGTTGTGTACTTGAGCAAATTTTGTGTATTGGCCTAGGAGTGGTATAGCTGGGTCTTGAGGAAGCACTATTCCTAATTGTCTGAGAAAGTGCCAGATTGACTTCTAAAGTGGTTGTACCAGTTTACATTCCCACCAGCAATGGAGGAGGGTTCCCCTTTCTACACAACCTCTCCAGCATGTGTTGTCATTTGAGTTTTTGATTTTAGCCATTCTGATGGGTGTAAGGTGAAATCTCAGTGTTGTTTTGATTTGCATCTCCCTGATGGCTAAGGATGTTGAGCATCTCTTTAAGTGATTCTATGCCATTCTATATTCCTCTACAGAGAATTCTCTGTTTAGCTCCATACCCCATTTTTTAAGTGGATTACTGGATCAAATACCTCAACATAAAACCAGATACTCTAAATCAGTTAGAAGAAAAAGTGGGGAAGAGCCTAGAACTCATTGGCACAGGAGACAACTTCCTGAACAGAAGAGCAACAGCATAGGCTCTAAGAGCAACAGTCAATAAACAGGACCTTATAAAACTGAAAAACTTCTGTAAAGCAAAAGACATTGTCATCAGAACAAAAGAACAGCCTACAGACTGGGAAAGGATCTTCACCAACCGTATATCTGACAGAGGGCTGATATTGAGAATATATAAAGAACTAAAGAAGTTAAAAAGCAATAAATCAGGCAATCCAATTAAAAATTGGTTTACAGAGAGAAACAGAGAATTCTCTGTAGAGGAATATAGAATGGCAGAGAAACACCTAAAGAGATGCTCAATGTCCTTAGCCATCAGAGAGATGCAAATCAAAATGACCTTGAGATTTCACCTTACACCCATCAGAATGGAAAAGTTTAAAAACTCAAGTGACAACACATGCTGGAGAGGTTGTGGAGAATTGGGAACCCTCCTCCATGGCTGGTGGGAATGTAAAATTGTGCAACCACTTTGGAAATCCATCTGGCGCTTTCTCAGGCAATTAGGAATAATGCTTCCTCAAGATCCAGCTATACCACTCCTAGGCATATATCCAAAATTTGCTCAAGTGCACAACAAGGACATTTTGCTCAACCATGTTTGTAGCAGAACCTGTAAACTACCCAGATATCTCTCAACGGAGGAATGAATACAGAAATTGTGGTACTTTTCACAATGGAATACTACTCAGCAATTAAAAACAAGGAAGTCATGAAATTTGGAGGCAAATGGTGGGATCTAAAGAGGATCATCCTGATTGAGGTATTCCAGGAGCAGAAAGACACACATGGTTTATACTCACTTATACAGACCTAGAAGATAGAAAAAACATACTAAAATATGTACACCTAAAGAAGATAAATAAGAAAGAGGACCCAGACTAAGATGATCAGTCCTCACTTAGAAAGACAAATGGTATGGCCATGGGAAGTAGGAAAAAACAAGTAACAGAAGAGGAGCCTACTGCAGAGGGCCTCTGAAAGACCCTACCTAGCAGTGTATCAAAGCAGATGCTGAGACTCATAACCAAACCTTGGGCAGAGTGTAGGGGATCATTTGAAAGAAGGGGGAGTTACTATGACCTGGAGAGGACAGGAGCCCCACAAGGACAAAATATATCAGGGCATGGGAGTCCTCTATGAGACTGTTTCTCCAAACAAAGACCATGTATGGATATAACCTAGAACCCCTGCTAAGATGTAGCCCCTAGTAGCTCAGTATCCAATGGGTACCCTCGTAAGTAGAACAGGAACTATTTCTGACATGAACTCAATGACTAGCTCCTTTACCTCACCCACCCAGGGAGGAACAGCCTTGCTATGCCACAGAGGAGGACATAGCAGCCAGTCCTTAAGATACCTGATAAGTTAGGGTCAGATGGAAGGGAAGGAGGACCTCCTTAGCAGTGGACTTGGAAAAGGGCAGGCAATAGATGAGGGAGGGATGGTGAGATTGGGAGGGAATAAAGAAAGGGGCTATGGCTGGTATACAAAGTAAATAACCCGTGATTAATATAAAAAATAAAAATTAATAATAAAGAAATGAATGCAAGAGCGTCTCCAGCAGGTGGTCTAGTACAAAACTGGTGTTAAAACTAGGGGATTGTAATAAGCTAACAATTGTCTACCTAAGACTCTGGTCAGCATCATGCTGATGTCTATGGGATTTGGAGGTTTCTAGGCTAACTAAAAGGAACAAGTTGTAGGACAAGGTCTGTAGGAGAGGCTCTTTGTGATTAGCTGAAAATGGGGGCAGAGAGGAATGGGAGGTAGCATCAGGTGGTCGATTATAGAGCTGAAAATAAAACTTGGGCATTGGGAGTACAGGCTAGGAGAGAAATTGAAGATAACCTGCCTGAATTTCTTGCCAGAGTGGCTGTTGTGAATGAAGCTTGTCTGTTACATACTCTGCAGTTTTACTTTGAGAATATAAAATATCAAAGTTGTTTCAATTTTTATCTTCCCAGTTATAAAGAATAATAAATGTCTTCTGAGATTTTTCTATAGCCACTTTTTTTCTTTCATTGTCTTTTTCTTTCTTTCTTTTTTTTTTTTTTTTTTTTTTTTTTTATATTTTTTTTTTTTTTTTTTTTTTTTTTTTTTTTTTTTTTTTATTTTTTTTTTTTTTTTTGGAAAACTCTCTGTTGACGTCTCATACTCATTTCTAGAATGATTCAAATGGATTTAGGTTCTTTGTATTTTGAGGTTTTCTTTGTATACTACGGGTAATATTCTTATGTCAACAATAAAAGTAATATCTGATTTTCCAGTGAATCTTTACTGTTCTTTGTGTTTCTTCATCTAGATGATTGGTTCTTTAGCTGTATATAAATTTTTACTTTTACGATGTCTCACTTGTCAGTTTTTGGTTTTAATTCCTGAGCAAGTAAAGTCCTATCCTGGAAATACATTTGTATAATTTTACTATTTAAGGTGCTGCTTATGTTTTCTTCTTGAAATTCCAGTATTTCTGATTTTATGCTTTGAGCTTTGTCTTTGTTTTGGTTTCTATGGACGTGAAAAGACATCATAGTAGCTTTTTATTTTAAAAGAAATATGTAATTGGAGCTGGCTTATAGTTTTTGCATTTTAGCACATTATCATCATGTGAGAAGCAGGGCAACATGCAGCAGACATGGTGCTGGAGTAGGAACTCAGATATCTACACCTATATCAGCAGGCAGCAGGAAGAGCATGCAAGCCACAAGGCCTGGTTTATGCTTCTGATACCTCATTACTCACACACTAGTGTTGCACAGAAAGTTACACAGACAGTAAAATACAGAGGAGGAGAGTATGGTACAACAGTTTGTGCAGTTTTGTTAAGTTTGGTACAGGTGGTTCAGTGGAGTTCAGTTCATACATTTCAGAGGCTTTTGTTTCCCCAAGAAGAACAATTCGGTGCCAAGCCAAGAGAAGGTGATTTGATTCAAACCTTGAAGAAAAGTTTTGAGCCAGAACAGCTGGGTTGAACCAACAAGCCAGAGTCCAGAAAGAACTGGAAAGTTTCTAGGTAAGTCACAGACACTAAAAACACTCTCTACAAAAAAGCAACACTGCTCTAGACTTAGCCACAAGTAACCCACCTGTTAATGGCAGAGCAGCTCCAATAAACTCTTGAGGTATTGGTAAACCATCTTTAAAATGGTTAAGAACATATAAAGAAATCAAGAAATTAAACACCAAAAAGCCAAATAAACCTTAAAATTGGGGTAAAGAGCTAAACAGAGAATTCTCAACAGAGGAATACAGAATGGCAAAGAAACACGTCAAGAAATGCTTAATGTTCTTAGTCTTCAGGGAAAGGAAAATCAAAAGGACTCTGTGTTTCCATCTCACATACATCAGAATGGCTAAGATAAAAATCTCATGTGACACCACCTGCTGGAGAGCATGTAGAGAAAGGGGAACCCTCCTTCATTGCTGGTGGGAATGTAAACTTTTACAACCACTTTGGAAATCAATCTGGCACTTTCTTAGAAAACTGGGAATAGTGCTACCTCATGGCCCAGCTATACCACTCCTGGGCATATGTCTAAAAGATTCTAAATCATATAACAAAGACATTTGCACAACTGTGTTTAAACCAACATTATTCCTAACAGCCAGAATTTGGAAAAAACCTAGATGTCCCTCAAATGAAGAATGGTTACAGAAATTGTGGTATATTTACACAATGGAATACTGTTCAACTATGAAAAACAGGAAAATCATAAAATTACTGGGCCACTTGATGGAACTAGAAAAGATCATCCTGAATGAAGTATCCCAGAAGCAGAAAGATATACATAGCACATACTCACTTATAAGCATATATTAGACATGTAATATAGGATAAACATGCTAAAATCTACAGATCTAAAGAAGCTAAACAACAACAAGGACATTAGCAAAGATGCTTAATTCTCAGTCAGAAGGGAAAACAAAATATACCCCAGAAGCAGTAGAAGAGAAGGAACAGGCCTGGAGCCTACCACAGATGTCCTCTAAAAGATCCCAACCAGCAGGTGATTGAAACAAATGTAGAGACTCACAGTCAAGCTTTGGACAAAGAGCAGGATATCTTATCGAAGAGGGAGATATAAAAGGACCTGGATATAAAAGGAGCCACAAAAGGAAACCAATAAAGCCAAGTGACCTGTCCTGTGAGCTAATCGAACAGGGTCCACCTGAAAGAGGGAGTGGAAATTGGGGGACAGAGACACGAAGAATGGAGACAAGACAGATTCCTGATCAAGTCTCAGTTTACTGAACGTGCAAGCAACACTTATAAAGCAAAGGGTACAAGCAAATTTTTTTTTCACAGTAGCAACACATCTGTGCCACCTGGCAAGGCATGCAAGAATTCACTCAAGTTTACACAAAGTCTGCTGTCTGGTACCCAAGGTTGCAGGGAGCTTGCTATCTACTTCTCAGGCTCAGAGCACTCTGCTTGCAGAGACTACCAAGGACAATCTATGAGAAATGGAACTATGGATAAGACCCACACCTGCCAAGTCCAGGAGGCGGAATTCCAATTACTAGAGTCCTTTAGTTCCCCCTTCTTTGTTTTATGGAAAGCCTGTCTTAGGTTGGTGAAATGTGCATTTTTCTCTTACCCATCATCAAGGTCTCCAATGCGATTTTCACGAGCCTCTGTCTTAGGTTGGAAAAAACACAATTTCACTTTTACATATCATTGACTTACCTTCATATCAAACGGGGTTGTTAGATATCTTTAATTTAAATTCATGCAACTGAACTTGCATGCATTGAAGTTGTTGCAGAAGGAACAGTAACAAGCAAGGAATGCAGACACAGGCCAACAAACCCATATCCGCCCCGCCCGCAAGTGTCAGTCTCCACTTAAGCACAGAGTCAAAGGATGGAAAGCGTCTCCTGAGGCTAGTAAATATATCACAGGCTGTATTGGCCAATTCCAACCTAGGTTCCTTGGCAGATTCTATGTCATGGATCTTATTTCTCATTAATATGTCCAAGGAGAATTTTTTGCTAGACCAAATACCAGCAAGGTGATTCTGAACCTGAGTCCAATTAAATTTTGATTTATACCAAGAATCAGAAATCCTAACAGGAATCATAACAAAAGCAGGTTGCTTAACAACTAATACTAAAAGAGCATTATTATCAGCATTAACACAATTAGTAAGATTGCAATATACACATTTAATCAAATAGGTATCATTGTTTTTAAAATATCTTACTACACAATGTTTCCAATTAGCAGTAAATAAGGAGGATTAACACATGTCAAAACAGAAGTATACTTGATTAATTTAGCAAAGCTACTTGCATTCCCAGAGAGAATGCCTACATATCCCAAGGTAGCCCCCAATTTCCACACATAGGTGTGCCAATTTTTATTTGAAGTCATCTAAAGGCCAACACTAACAGCTTTTTATAAAACAAAATAATTTTGACTGCCTTTATCAGAAGCCAATTTCTTTTTTACCCTTAACAATAGACCAGTCCACGACTGTAAATGCAGGGTCATTGTCCCAGGAGTAGATAGTGGGCATTCTCCGATGCACCTTGACCAAGGAACCATTGGTTGAGGACAAGTGCGTTGATCCCCTTTCTCACAGGATGGGTAACTCATTGGAGATGTAGGACTGTTATTCTTAACTCCCATAGGAAGGGACAATAATATCCCTCCATTGTTCCACTTTGCCTGGTTGCAAAGAGAGGCTTGAGCTGCCACCCCAACTTTAGAATAGTAGGCATTCTGACCTATGACCTGGACAGGGAGACTGATAAACAGTTCTGATGAACACTTTCTCTGGTAAAGCAAAGAGGATGACCTCTTCCTATTCCTGAAAAGTTAAGAGTCTGTTTTACTTCAGTTCCTTCAAAAGCAGGAAAACCCAGCAGCCAAGTGTTGTTGACATAAACAAGGACTTCTGGATCATCCCTGGAAACTGAATGTAGTAAAGGTGGATCAGGAACATGTGTCCAATAAGCAGTCATCTTGACTGGAGGGCTCTTCATTGACATCATTATCATTGTCAGGAGAAAACTCCTCATCCATTTGTCACACCAGGCATTCTGGTAGCCATCAAGCTGCATCATTGTCCTGTGAAAAACACAGACATCTCCTCGTTCCGATATGAGTACAGGGTCGGTCCATGCCATTGATTTGTTAAAGGATCCATCCATTTTACCTTAGCAAAAGTTTGGTTGTTTTTTTTTGTTTTTTGTTTTTTTTTTTGTATGCCAAAATCTATCTGCTGCAGATTTACCATGGTTATCAAAATTTTAAAAATTCAGAATGAAAAGAACATGATTAAGATGATTCTTAGGTGTCCAGGGGAGTAGCTCCTCCTTCTTTGTTTTTTGCAAGTAAATCTTAATTGTATGGTCATCACATTCTACCATGCCTTGTCCTTGAAGACTGTAAGATTGTAAGATTGTAAGGTATTCCAGTTATATGAGAAACTTGAAATTGTTGACAAAATCTTTTAAAAGATTTGCTAGTATATCCTGTTCCATTGTCAGTTTTGAACTGCTTAGGAACACCCAGAATATTAAAAGCCTGTAGACAATGAGCAATAACATTCTTTGCAGCTTCTTTTTTTTTTTTTTTTTTTTTTTTTTTTTTTTAATTTTTTATTTTTTTATTTATTTTTTTTTTTTTTTTTTTTTTTTTTTTTTTTTTTTTTTTTTTTTTTTTTTTTTTTTTTTTTTTTTTTTTTTTGGTTGAGGAGTGGCAAAAATAAATTCAGAATAGGTATCAATGCAAACATGTACATATTTTAATTTTTTAAATTTAGGAATATGAGGAATATCCATTTGCTAAATTTGATTTGGAACCAATCCTTTAGGATTGACTCCCAAATGAGGAACAGGCTGAAACTGAGGACAAGTACTGCAAGCCTTGACTATATTATGGGCCTGTTCCTTAGTCAACCCATATTTAAGTCTCAAGGTTTGGCTATTAAGATGATGCATATTATGGCATCTTGGGCTCTTTTTTAACTGTGAACAATAAAGTTTGGTGGCTTTATCTGCCAATGCATTTTCTTCAGACAGTAGTCTTGAAAAATTAGAATGAGCCCTCAAATGTCCTATAAAAAAGGAAAGTTTCTTTCTTGTATCAAATTTTGAGTTTTGTAAAAATAAAATTCCAGCAGAACATGTTTGAATTTGACCTGTAGTCTGTAGCCTAGGCAAAGACTGAGCTACACATACACTATCTGTAAAAATGTTTAAAGACTGCTTATTAAAACTTTGAAACACAGCCAATACTGTAGATAACTCTGCTATGTGCAGATGTGCTAGAAACTTGAAAAGAAATTATTTGTCTTTCATGAGTATAGGCAGCAACACCAGATAATGAAGCATCAGTAAATACCGTTAAAGCATCAACAATTGGAATAACTTTTGTTTTAAAAGGAAAACTTATAGGTTGTACCTTTACAAACTGAATTAACTTGTTTTTTTGTGCCTCATCAGGTTGAACTTTGTCCTAATAAGCTTACATATGTTAAAATGCCATATTTATCAGATCTCTGATAAGTCTGAGTTACTTGTATATTTACTTTGCATATTTGAGTTACTCTTTGTCTAGCTTTATCATCTGCTCTAAACTGCATCGCATAAAACAGGATGTTATAATCTCTAATTTTGGCATATTTTTTAAATGTATGATGTAGAACCAAATTTTAGGTAGCTCTATATAAGCAAACTTTATGGTTACCCATTTTAGATTTAACCTTAAAAAAAAAAACAAAATAAACAAAGAAACTAGGTAAAACTCAATCTTGTACTCAACTATAATCTTTAGCATAACTTTAAATCTGCTCTTTTAAAACTAAAATCAAAGCAAAACTTTTAATTAAACATAATTTTTAAAGGAGCTAGCAAATCTTATTAATCCTATTATACTGTATTAAAACTTAACAGCAAAAAAATTAAAGGACAAAAGTTTTATTTAACACTAAACAAAGACCTAAACTTAGCTTGCAGCCCTCAGCAAAAATGGACTATTCTGGTCATACCAAATCTATAGGCCAGAAAGAAACAGCATTAAATCATTTATTTAGGTACTGGCAGCCAGGCATATATTTTATATAACGGTTAACAATGATCTGAATATAATCCTGCAAAAACCTGAGCTAACAGGAACTGTAGTCCTTTTTCTCCTGTGAAAGAGCATAAGTAAGCATTTTGCATTGAAGATTCTCCAGATTTGGCAGCCTTTTTGGAGTTAATGGCAAATTTGGAGTTAATGGCATCTGAGTAGTGGAATTCAGCCTCTTGGCTCCCACTGTTTTCCAAAGTCCAGTCTCTCATAGATTGACCTTGGTGGTTCTACAGCGGACTGCTCTGACCCTGAGAAACTCTGTGCAATAGTAACCAGACAGCAGGCTCTGTGTAACCTTGAGTGAGCCCTCTTATGTTTTGGCTAAGTAAAATTGCCTTCGTGAGAAACTGCTTGTAGTTTTTTGCCTATTTAAGTATTAACCTGACACTCATTAAATCGACATTTTGATCAGCATGTAGACTTGGTGTCCTTCTCTGTGTTGCCCTGTCTCTCTCTCTCCCCAGCCCTGTCTCAGGTAGTATTTAGATGTCACTGCTGGCCAGTGACATCCAGTCTTTTTAAATGAAGAACAACATATTTTATAGTTTGTTTTTTTACATGATATATTGTAATAACTGAAGTTTTTACAGCATGGCTTGGTTTTTACTTTGTAAAATTAATAAAATAAATACCAAGGTCTTTTGACCTCCCCTAAAGGGTTGAGAAACTGTTTTAAGCTTTTTGTTAGACTGTCCAAGGGTTATTACCTGATAAATTTTAAAATGTTTTATAGAATTTAACTCTGATGGTCCAGGACCAAACTCAGAGGTGTTGATTTAAACTCTCATGTCTAAAAATATTAATATCATCAATCAGATTTTAAAATATCGTCAAGTCCACAAATAAACACATACACACATAGTGACAGATCTGAGGAACATATAAATGCAACATTGTCACCTTGGAGTAACCAGAATGCTCAAATACCAGGACTTGACCAGACCCTACCGGACATAAGTCCCACACATTCCAGAAGAAGTGACCCCCCATGGGTCCCCTCCACACACATAGATACCAGAAGGAGCATAGTCCCCATGGCTCTCTCCACAGCTTCCATATGGAGAGCAGGCTCCAGCAGCCCTCTTCTCACACAGAATAGGGTTCCAGCAACCCTCTCTCCTAGTCCCAAAAGAAATAAAGCCTTTATGGGCCTCTTCCCTGGGAAATGGAGTGTCCTCCATATTCATTCAACTAGATTAGAAATTCTCCAAGTTTCCCCAGACCTCGCGAGCAAACCAAAAACCAGAAACCAAAACAGACAGCCGGCAGACAAAAACAAAAAACAGAGACAAAGACACAAAACAACCGCGGTACCTGCTTTTTAAACATTTAAATATATATTTTTTAAAACCTGTTTTTGTAATATTAAAACAAAGCATCCTCTTTAGGAGTGAAATCATAAAGCACATTTATAATTTTAAAAGTCAAAACCAGACTTTAAAATTTACCAGTACAAACAATCCAATTTATTATTATCATTTATTACTATTATTACTATTATTATTTTTTTTAATTTCTCTAATTTCCTTAATAACTGAACTTGCTCCCTTTCTAATTGGACTTTCTCTTGGAGAACAGTAATATTTTCCTGTAGTGGTCCCGTATCCCCTGCACATGTGTCAGGGAAAGCCATAGGAACAGAGGGCGCGGAAGGCCAGTCTGAATTACGAGACTTGGCAGTTTCTTCCTCTGACTCCGTATCATCCTCCGTATCTGGCTCTTTTCCTAAATTATTTTCTGCTCTCAAATTGCATAAATCTGTTTGAGCTCCTTTATGAACATTTGAAATAACCTTAGAAGTACTTTTTTTCTCTGCCTGTTTGGCTGCTCTAATTTCTCCAAGTAACTCTTTAGCTTGTAAGATCAAATTTGTCATTTTATCACTCTCATGCCTAGGATCCAGCATGTCTCTAATTGAGTCCACAGAGAAAAAGTTATAACAGGTACCTTCTCCGAACTCTTATTAGTGTAATATTCTTGCAATCTTTCCCCTACCCTCCCCCAAGTTTCCAGACTTATTGTACCTTCAACTGGGAACCAGGGACAGACTTCATTTAAAAACTAAAGGGGATAAGGGCGTTTCTCCCAATTCCTCGCATTTATTAGCATTGACTTTGAAGTCCTCATAAATAACTCCCTGCTACTGCTCTGCCCCCATGATTACCCTGCCTGCCTACCTTGTCTTCCTCCATGCGATGGACGGTCGTCACGAAGCACTTTTTTTTACTGAAGCATCCGCAGCTCCAAAAACCAGTGTTTCTCACTTTGCCCCTCATTTTCAAGGTCCCTGTTCGGGCACCAACTGACCCGTCCCGCGGGCTAGTCGAAAAGGGTCCACCTGAAAGAGGGAGTGGAAATTGGGGGACAGAGATGTGAAGAATGGAGACAAGACAGATTCCTGAACAAGTCTCAGTTTACTGAACGTGCAAGCAACACTTATAAAGCAAAGGGTACAAGCAAATTTTTTTTTCACAGTAGCAACACATCTGTGCCACCTGGCAAGGCATGCAGGAATTAACTCAAGGTTATACAAAGTTTGCTGTCTGGTTCCCAAGGTTGCAGGTAGCTTGCTATCTACTTCTCAGGCTCAGAGCACCCTTGCAGAGACTGCCAAGGACAGTCTCTGAGAAATGGAACTATGGATAAGACCCGCATCTGCCAAGGCCAGGAGGCAGAATTCCAATTACCAGACTCCTTCAGCCAAGAAAACCGGGGCCCAGGATGGGGACTGCAGAGACTAATGTGTCAACCAAAGAGCATACATAGAGAGGACCTGAACCCCCCTCTCAGATGTAGCCAATAAGTCTCTATGTGGGTTCCCTACAAAGGGGAGAAGAGACACTTTCTCACATGAATTCAGTTGTCTGCTTCTTGATCAATTCTCCCTGATGGGGTGACCTAGCCAGCTCACAGAGGAAGAGGATCCAGGCAGTCCTGATGGGACCTAATAGGAGCTAGGGTCAGACAGTAGGGGAGGAGGACTTCCGCTATGAGTGGACCAGAGAAGAGGGATAGGGGAGGAAGAGCAAGGGAGAGTGTGACAGAAAGGAGATGAGGGAGGGGGCTATAACTGGGATACAAAGTGAATAAATTATTATTTTTATTAATAATAATAATAGAGAGGAAAAGACATTTGAACTGAGAAATGGTTAATTATAAGCTGTGTGGGTGGAGAAATAACCCGTGAATAAGGAAAAATTCGAGGCACTTGAGCAGCTGGTACAAGAGTAGAAGAAAGCTCAACATACAGAAAAGTATACAAGTCCTAGGAATTCTTCCATACTTTTCATTAAAAACAATTCTGGGAAGTTTGATGATGTTTACTGGCCTAAAGGGTATAAATAAAGTGATATGACCTATAAGTCCATTACCGACTATAATCCCCTTACCTTCTCCACTACCAAAAGTATGGCCTGTAATAATAATTGTCTTAAAAGGGCACTTTTTTTTTTTTTTTTTTTACTATTTCTCTACAAGATGAAGATAGATAAAAATCTGTAGTATCTACTTATAACAATGCTCATTCACTGAAAAGATAACAATTTAAAGTTCTTCCTCAAGGAATAGTCCAACTCTATGCCAATATTTTGGGCAGCAGCCACTGGAAATAATTCATGAACAGTATCCTCAATCCATAACTTACCATTATATGGTTGTTATCTTGTTGGTGATTCCAATGCAAATACATTAGCAAAAATGTTTAATGAAGCAAAAGAAATTTACATAGTTAGGCTTTACAGATTGTTCCTGAAAAGTTAGGATATATTATCAAATGCCTAGGATTTAAGTTAGGTCCACAAAGATACAACCACAAAGGTAAAGATCAAAAGAAATCAGTTATAAACTCTTAATGACTTTCAAAATTATTGGGAGATACTAACCGGTTACAGCTTACTTTTGGATTAAACATTCAAGAATTAATTTGTTTCAAGCCTTACAAGGTGATTAAAACTTGAATAGTCTAGACAATTAACAGCTGAAGCAGAGAAACAGTTGACTCAGAGCAAAAATTTCTGGATGTATATATGTACTTCCTAGATCTCCAGTGTGACTATATTCTAATAATACTGCCTTCTAATCATTTCCATGCTCGACTCATATAGAGGAAAGATAATATTTTAGAATGGAGCTTCTAAGCACATGAAAAAATTAAGAAAACTAAAACTTTTTCATTTTCATTTTAATTTTTATATTAATTACAGTTTATTCACTTTGTATCCCAACTGTAGCCCCTTCTTTCATTCTCTCCCAATCCCACCCTCTCCCCCTTCTCCCATGCCCCTCCCCTAGTTCACTGATAGGGGAGGTCCTCCTCCCCTTCCATCTGACCATATCCTATCAGTTCTCACCAGGACTGGCTGCATTCTCTTTCTCTGAGGCCTGGGAAGGCTGCTCGCCCCTCAGGGAGAGATGATCAAAGAGCCAGCCACTGCGATCATGCCAGAGATAGTCCCTGTTTGCACTTGGAGACTGAGCTTCCATGGGCTACATCTGTGCAGGGGTTCTAGGTTATCTCCATGTACTGTCCTTTTTGGAGTATCAGTCTCACAAAAGACCCCTCAGCCCAGATTTTTGGTTCTGTTAATCTCCTTGTGGAGGTCCTGTCTCCTTCAGGTCTTTCTATCTTCCCCTTCTTTCATAAGATTCCCTGCACTCAGCCCAAAGTTTGGCTGTGAGTCTCAGCATCTGCTTTGAAAAACTCAAGTGACAACACATGCTGGAGATGAAGAAGAACAAGGGAAACCTTCCTCCATTGCTGGCGGGAATGTAAACTTGTGCAACCACTTTGGAAATCAATCTGGTGCTTTCTCAGACAATTAGGAATAATAATTCCTCAAGATCTGCTGTACCACTCCCAGGCACATATCAAAAAAAAAAAAATGATCAAGTACACAACAAGGACATTTACTCAACCATGTTTGTAGCAACTTTATTTGTAATAGCCAGAACCTGGAAACAACCCAGATGTCCTTCAATGGAGGAATGGATACAGAAATTGTGGTACTTTTACACAATGGAATACTACTCAGCAATTAAAAACAAGGGAATCATGAAATCTGAGGGCAAATGGTTGAATCTAGAAAAGATCATTCTGAGTGAGGTATCCCAGAAGCAAAAAGACACACATGGTATCTACTCACTTAAAAGTGGATATTAGACAAATAATATAGGAAAATTAAAACTTACGTTGAAAAGTTTTCTTAATTGATTATGAAATGAAGAATAAGACTTCGTCAATTAACAGAAATAAACACAGCTGAGAATATAATGCCATATACCAATGCTGAATTAACTTTATGCATTATTAATGAAGACAGACAAAGAGCATATAACAATTTTGGGGGGAGAATTTAAGAACAGATATCCCAAAAGCAAGTGATTCCAGGTCATAAAAATAGTTAACTGGATTCACCCCATATAGTAAAAAGAACAATAATTGCTGAAGCTCCTACATTTTATTATGATGCAAATAAATCAGGAATAACAAGTTGATAAGTTAGGGAATATAAATAAAGTAATTCAAAATGCATATGCTTCAGTTAAAAAAATCAGAGCTATATATAACTCTTATGGCTTTATTTGATCTTACTGAGCCCATCAATATAATTACTGACACAATATGCAGAGAGGGTTGTGTTACATATAGAAACTACTCAACTTATTCCTGATAATTCAGGATAAACATCATTATTTATACAACTGCAACAGATAATTCAAAACACAAATATATCACCTCTATTTAATTTCATATGGAATTTCCTGGTCCACTGCACAAGAAAATGAATATGTGGACCAATTATTAAAAGGAAATGTGCTAAAATCCTCAGAATATCATAAAAATATGAATCATGTTAACAGAAAGTTAAATGAGAAACTTTTCCTTTACTTGGCAACAAGCAAACGAAGCTGTGAAAGAAAAAAAATTTCCTAACTGTCGGCTGTTTAATCAAGTTCACTTAGGTGCTAGAATTAACACTAAGGGTATGCAAAGAAATGAAATTTGGCAGATGGATGTGCTTCACTTTGCAGAAATTGAGAAACAATAATCTATACTTCATACCATTGATACCTATTCAGAATTACAAGAGGTTTCTACTACTTTGAGTTCTGAAAAATCTGAGTCTATAATTGTACATTTGTTGGAAGTGATGGCTATCATCACTATTACAAATTAAGACTGATAATGCCCCATATATGTTTTCAGTAAGATGAGTTATTTTGCATATTAAAATATAAAATATAAAATATTTAACAGGTATAGCAACAGTTATAGAATGATCTAAACATACCTTAAAAAGAGGCTTAATAAGTAGAAAAGAGAAATGAGAACTTCCAGAAATAGACAAATAATGTTTTATTAACTTTAAATTATTGAAGGCCAGTGAGGCAGGGACAACAGCTTCTGAAAGACACAAGATTTTAAAAATATGCTTAGTTAGATCAACCAGTATAGTTTAAAGATGCTTCTGCATCAGAATAGAATTCAGGTAATGTGTTAGATTGAGGAAGAGGTTTGGGGTATAGTTCTGTAAGTGATGGAAGGCAAGAGTCCCACCAAAATTGATAAAAAATTGGTCAGAGTAAGAAAAATTTTCACATGAAAGGCATGAATCAAGGAAGAGATTGAGAAAGACAGCAGTGCAGATGATGCAGAAAACTGAACTCACCTGCATGAGGATAGGTGAACAAACTGAAGAAGAACAGATTTTTCATCAAACTGGCAGCCTGGAAAACCTTGATGCTGAAGTGGACATTTGCTGAAAGACAGATGATCAGGACTGCAACTACTGAAGCATTATCACATCAAAAAGTCTTCATAAAAGACATTTAGACTTTTAAGTTTATGGGATTCATAATTGTTTCTATTGTAATAGTTAAACTGTGTGTGATTATTATTTTAAACAGAAAAGGGGAAGACTTAGAGGAATTTTAATCCACCAACATAGCTACTCTTGCAAGGGAAAACATCCAGAGATCTAGGTCTATGTGATATAGCTCATAAAAACACCTTTAAGCTATCTTTAATCCTGAACAGTAACTTCTAATTGAAGAACACATTGTGACTCACATCAGAGAAAGATTTGACTGAATGGCTCAGAGATATATTATGCCCAACTCTTAAGAGCAACACACACCTACACATAGAGAGAGGGAGAGAGAAAGATAGAGAGACAGATACATTACAGTACAGTGGAGGAGAGTGCAGTACAGGAATACAATGCAGTTCGTGCAGTCAGGTACAATTTGGTTGAGTTCAGTGCAGACTTTTGGAGTAGTTCAATTCATAGAGTTCACAGGCAGTTTTTCCACAAGAAAAATCAATTGAGAAGCCAAACTGATTCAATCAGCTTGGAAAGAAGTTTTGAACCAGAACAACTAAGTTGAACCAGATTAGCCACAGTTCAGAAAAAGCCTGAAAGGTTAAGTTTATATAGGAGTAAGTCTCACAGGCCCAAAACATTCTAGGCCAGGTTAGCAAACAGCAGCTCGAAGCTCGAAGCTTGCAGAATAGATTGTGAGAAGGCTAGAAGGATACAGAGCATTAGGCCAAGGAATATTTAGATGGATGCAGTGAAATGTTCATTAAGGTGATACAGGTAAACATTTGACTTATAGATAAAAATCAGTTGACCCTACTTGGTAGATAATATTTAATATTATACTGAAATATACTAGAAAGCCTTTGACCTTGGACATGAATATGTGGCATCCAAGTATTTTGAATTTGAAGTTAGTGGAGAGTTTTCTTACATAACATGAAATTTGATATGCATAAAGATAATATTTATATGTATAAAACATGTGTGTATAATAGGAAGACAAGTAGATTTGCAGTAATGTGACCTGAGTCCAGGGTTTCATTATGTTTATTAGTCAAGAGCTCAATTACTTAGCTGTATCTCTAGCTACAGATACTGTCTAGTTAATATTATATAGGTAATGAAAAATCACAGCAAGCTATATATAAGAATTCAGTATTTTAGGCCATATATGTAATTATTATTATATAGTATATCTTTTTCATTTTGAAGATAATTTCTTTTAGTTTAGAAGAAAATAGCATTTGATTTTCTTAATAAGACTGTTTGCAGAAGATATACAGTCTCTCTCAGGAAAACTCTTGCATCAATTATCATGTTTTTCCCATAGAACAATTTAAATGTAAGACAATGTTTACGATGAAGGATTAGTAGATGGATTGGTATCATACTCCCTCCACTGGAAGTGTTGCCTGCTTTCAAGAGATGGCAGGTTCAGGCTCCATGTTCCCTATGCTGGCAGTCTTAGCTAGGATCACTCTTGTAGATTCCTGGGAGTTTCTAACTGCAGTGTTTCGACCTCCTTCCCTCAAAATTCCCCCCAATTTCAGTTGTCTCCCACAGTACTCTCTCCGTCCATCCTCACCCCTGGTTTGATCATTCCTACTCCCATCCACATATACCCCAAGTCCACATGTGCTGTCTATTCTATTTCCACTTCTCATGGAGTTTCATTCCTTCCCACTTGAGCTCTTATTACTCAGCCTCTCTGTGTTTGTAGATTGTAGCATACTTATCCATTTCTTAATAGCTAATATCTGCTTATAAGTGAGTACATACCACGCTGGTCTTTCTGTGTCTGGGTTGCCTCACACAAGATGATTATTTTTTCTAGTTCCATTGAAAATTTCATGTTTTTATTTTGCACCTGGGTAATACTCCACTGAGTAAATATACTACATTTTTTTTTTACACATTTTAGGTTGTTTCTAATTTCTGGCCATTATGAATGAAGCTGCTATTAACATCACTGAACAAATGTCCTTGTTGTACAGTGAAGTATCTTTTGAGTGTATTCCCAGGAGTGGTAAAAGGTCTTGAGCTATGACTATTTCTAATTTTCAGAGAAGACCTATAATTTGTAAGTGGGACCTCTTGAAACTGAAAAGCTTCTGTAAAGCAAAGGACATTATCAATAGAAAGAAATGGCAGTCTACAGTCCTACATCTGACAAAGGGCTTATCCCCAGAATATAGAAAGAACTGAAGAACATAAACACCAACAAACCAAATAATCAAATTACAAATGGGATAGAGAGATAAACAGAGAATAATTTTCAACAAAGGAATCCCAAATGACAGAGAAGCACGTAAACAAAGAAGAGGCAAACAAAGAAGAAATGCACAAAGCTCTCAAAGAAATGTCCACACAAATGAAGGCAAATAAAAAAGAAATAAACAAAGCTATCATAGAAATACAGGCAATTATACCCAAAGAAGTAGAGGCACAATTAGTGATGCATAGAGAGGAAACAGACAAAAAAATAGAAGCTGTCATTGAAAAGCAGGACTCCAAACTCAAACAGATGAAGGAAATGGTGCAAGACATGAAAACAGAATTAGAATCAATAAAGAAAACACGAATAGAGAAAAACCAGGAGCTCGAGAACATAGAGAAAAGATCAGGAACTACAAAGGTAAGCATCACCAACAGAATACAAGAGCTGGAAGAAAGAATCTCAGGAGCCGAAGATACACTTGCGGAAATTGAAACGTCTCTCAAAGAAAAAATAAAAACAGAAAAGTTCCAAACACAAAACATCCAAGAAATCAAGGACACCATGAAAAGACAAAACCTAAGAATAATAGGAGTAGAAGAAAAAGAAGACATCAGGCTCAAAGGTCTGGAAAATATTTTCAAGAAAATTATAAAAGAAAACTTTCCCAACTTAAAGAAGGAGATGTCCATAAACATACAAGAGGCCTACAGAACACCAAGTAGACTAGACCAGAAAAGAAATTCTTCACGTCACATCATAGTCAAAACACTGAACCTACAGAACAAAGAATTCTAAAAGCAGCAAGGGGAAAAGGCCAAGTAACATATGAAGGTAGACCTATCAGAATCACACCAGATTTCTCAACAGAAACTATGAAAGCCAGAAGGGCCTGGACAGAAATCATACAGTCCTTAAGGGACCACAGACTCCAACCCAGACTACTATACACAGCAAAACTTTCAATCAACATAGATGGAGAATTCAAAATATTCCAAGACAAAACAAAATTTAAACAATATCTACATAGTAACCGAGCTCTACAGAAGTTACTAGAAGGGAAAATCCAAACCAAAGAAAACAACTACATCCAAGAAAACAGAGGAAATAGATAACTACACAACAACAACAACAACAACAAAAAAACAAAAGAATACAAGCAATGAAACTCAGCGACACTACCAACCCCACACCTCAAGTAAGCAACAATTGTTGGTCACTAGTTTCTATCAACATCAACGGACTCAACTCCCCAATAAAAA